>JAJTUV010004257.1:0-33881 GCA_021653895.1 Mastomys natalensis | reverse complement strand
CATGATTATGTGGTTCCTCCTTGTTAGTAGTATTTAAGCATCCTCACTTGGGTCTTTGTTCTTATTTAACTTCTTTAGTCTTTGGGGATGTATCAAGGAAATACTGTAATTATTGGCAAATGTCCCCTTATCATTGAGTACATACCATGCATGCCATTTAGTTCTGGTTTACATTACTCAGGATGTTTTCCATTCATTTCCCTGCAAGATTCATGATATTCTTGTTTTTTTCATAGCTGAGTAGTATTCAACTATGTAAATAAATATATTTGTGTGTAAGTGTGGTTTAGAAATTGTCTTCACTTGGGTAGTTATAGGTACAACTTCTCTCCATTGTGTTTCAGGAGTTTTTATACAGTATATAGGTTTTGTAGGTTGTCCTACAGTTCCAGAAAATATACCATGTGATTCTGATGATGGCCATGGTGGTAGGTGGAGGAACCGATAGTCAGAGGGATGAGAGAGTGGATTTGTATAACCTACTAGAAGTTCTGATGTCAGTGTGTAACAGGCCCCTATTTCATTTTTTGAGGTAGAATATTTCTTCTCAGCCTAAAGCTTATTGATTTTTCTGGGGTGGCCTAAAACACCTTCCACTATGTGACACTTTAGTTCCAAGATAATAGTTGTTCATTGCTTTATTCTCTCTTTTGTATCATTCTGAGAAATTGTATGATTTATGCTCATAGGCCTCATGCTTACAATCCAAGATCTCCACAGCCCACTTCATGATATCTTTAAAAGAATCTGAAGACTGTAATCTAGTTACTCATTTTTTTCCAAAATGAAGATAGTCATAACTATTTTGATGAAAAATTAAGTTTATGTTTCTTCACTTATCAGCTTCAGAATGGCACAGTACTAGTTCACATCCCCTCATAGAGATGTATAAATTGACAAATAGGCAGTTCTTCTACTGCATCTACCCCATACCTCCTGGTTTTTGAGGTAATCAATTGGGAACTTTTTATTTTTTCCCTCAAAGCAAATAATTGTTAAGTTATTATTGTCAATGAAATTATTTTAAGAAAAAGTGTGCAGTATGAGCGATAATGACACATTAAAATGAAATTTTTTTTAAATGGAAGCTTACTGAATATTCTTCATATGTAAATTCCTAAGTTTTCTATGATCACTTTCATTTTAAATTCAAGTATGAAGTGCTGTTTGGATTTTTTTTTGTTCTTTCCCATTCCCTACCTCATGTAATGAGCCATGATAATAAAGATCTTCTATGTTTTTCTCTTTAGATCTATGCTTATTTCACATGAATATGAAACAATATAATGAGTTTCAGCAGCTTTTGTATAGATCTGCAGGACAGCAAGTAAGAATATTTGCATCCAAGTCTTAATACCTGAGTTCAGTCTAGAAATTACAGGTTAGAAGGAAGAAATTGACCTAGGAAGTGGTCTTCTGATCTCCTCTGGCTGGCAAAGCATATATAAACACACACACACACACACACCACAGATTTAATTTTTCCAAATTTCATTTTAAATGTATATACTGTATTCAAAGTTTCAAAGACAAAATCTATTGTATTTTCTCTAAGAAACCTTTAACATTACAATATTTAACATTATATTCATATATATATATATAATATATATATATATATATAATATTATAAGAAGAGAGAGAGAGAGAGAGAGAGAGAGAGAGAAGACTTTTTATACAGTAGGATGTGCTTTAGCGAAGGTGATCGCTTTCCTAGCATTGACAGCAACTACAGACATAACTTTTTCAGAATAACTGTAGTATGCAGTTTGTTCTTGTGCAACACTCCCAGTCAGCAAATGTCAGTTTTAAAACCCTCAGAGAGAAGTGAACAAATATCTGGTTGTAATTCCAGCAATTCCAAATTGAGAAAAGCTGTTGTACAGTGTGATGCATTTATCTGTGACTCAGGAACTTTGGATGCCTATTTGACTTTCATAATGTTGAGACTGAGTCATCTTTGTGATGTCAAGATTGCCTTCAATGATGGGGTTTGAGTATGGTTTTGGCTGTCAAGGAACTTCAGCTTGAGAGGTTCTGAGGAAAGGGTGTTTGGTAGAGTTCAGAATTTTTGGGTTCATGATGACAATGACAGCTCTGTTACTGCTCAAATATTTTGCATTTAATTTACTTCTACTTGAATAGTCCTACACAGCAATCATGCTTTTTATTTACATGAGGTACTGATTAGAATTGTATATCAATTAGTATTTATGGGTTCCCTTAGTCTTCTTCAAAATCACGTTTCACGATTTACTCACTTCTTTTTAGAAATGAAAATACATTTCTAAAACATAGATAACATATCAAATCATTTTTTAAAACATAGTTTATCCGTTTTCACTGGCAATTCACTGGTTGCCAAGTCTAAACTTAAGGCTAAATTTTATGTGAAAAATTTAGCTTTATGTTAATAATTTGCATTGATGCTCATTTCTATAATTTTTTTATCTTATACTCTTTATTTCTGATCTCTTATATTTGATCTCAGATCTCCAAGGATTATTATTTGAAAGTATGTTAGAACATCATAACTCATTTCTTTATTTTTTCGTTTGTTTGTTTGTTTGTTTGTTTCTTTCTTTCTTTCTTTCTCCCTTTCTTTCTTCCTGTTTTCTTTTTTTGAGACAGGGTTTCTCAATGTAGACTACACTGGCCTCCAACTGACAAGAGATTCACCTGTCTTGTTTCCCAAGTGCTATGATTAAAGGTGTGTACCACCACACCTAGCTTTCTTAACTTCTTTCTGATTAACCTGACTGATTAGTGCAGTTCCTCTGTTCTTTCAGGTCTGTGAAGCTCCTCATACAACTCATTTTGCATTTTTATTTATATTTTTCATAGTTGAGAAATCCTGTAAAGAGCAGTTCTTATGCTGATTTATGTATTCTTTAACTGGTATCTTCAGAGGTCTTTCCCATAGCCTTAAGCGTTGTCCTGAAAATCTCAGCATCTCAGAGACAGTCTTATTTCCAAGAATCATGCTGTTTCTGATTCATGGAATCATTAACTTTGGAAGGGAGAATATTTCCTGATGTCCATGGCAAGGAGAACATTCCCAGATAACCTTGTCAGGGGAAATATTCCTCAGAGGTTGAGTATGAAATATAATATATTCATTATTAGGCTACCAAGCAACGATCAGCTCTTAAAGAGACACATATATAGCTGTGCCTGCTCCAGGGACAGGAACCATGTCACACCAGCCCTTCCCTGGCAATGTTACACAGCATTGCTGGATATATCAGGCTTTCTGACATGTGAACTTCTAAAATTTTCTTGCTTCCACCTCTCTTCTCACCAGAAGAAGCTGCAGCTAGAAATGGCTAACTAGAAACACCAGCCCTGCCACCCACGAGATGTCAACATGGGAGATGTCAGCATGGGAGATGGCTCAATATATATAAAGGCTTATATATTTGATAATGATCAGTAACAAGATACCTATACAATCAGAAGTGTAACCCAATACCCAATCTAGATATACCAACTACCTTTGACTGTGACAGACAAGTGAACATCTGTCTCCATCTCTCTCTCTCTCTCTCTCTCTCTCTCTCTCTCTGATTCTCCTCTCTTGTCTCCTAGCTCCTCCTCTTCCTTTTCCTCATCTCCTCCTTACTCCTCCTCTTCCTCTTCCTCTCCTAACTCCTCCCACCTTAGCTCCTCCTACAACTGCTATTCAAATCAGAAGCCCAAAATAATTAAATGCATTTCAAGCAGCAAAAAGGAATGATTTTTACTCACCTTGTATCTTGGCACCACAAATATCACAGATTTTTGGTCTGCTTGAAAACACCAAATTGTGCCTGTGTTAAAAATCAATCATATCTTTGATAAAGCCATTTGAATACATAAGTCTGTTATGACTACCTCCCTTCCTTAAAGAAGGATAGAAACAGTGCTGGGAGCATCACTACATATAGTTTGGAGAGACTAAAAGCAAGTGCTATGTAGAAGCCAGAATAGCTCACAATGTTCTTTCACCATCTGCCTGCCAATTGTCACTCTGGAGCTTGCCAGCACTTTGTTTTATTAATTTCAAATATCTCTATGCATTTTTATAACATTTTAAAATAGTGTAAAATGTCATTAAAATAGAAATGTAGCTGCTATATTTCTATGTAAGCTCAAATTTATTTCAAATGAAAAAGTCTTGGGAATATATGCCTGAATTTTCTATATATATTTTGTATTTTCTACAGCTCAAAAAATGTTAAAGAAAAGTGTGGCTACAGTAGTCCCCTGTGGGGCAGCAAGCTGTGGGAAAAAGTAGTCAGGTCCCAGATTGAATGAGCTTTCTGAACCTCGGAAACCCGCTGGGAAGTAAGGCATTCAAGCTCTTCCTAGGCCTCTGGCTCTCCCGGCTTCAGCTCTCCACAGTCCCTCCCATGGTCATCGGTCATGTAGGCATAGCACCATCATGCAGATGAGGCATTCCCAAGCTCTCAGACCAAGCCAATAGGAGTTACCTGCCACCTCCCTGCTGCCTGACCTTAACCCACCTCAAACTGTGTATATATGGGCCCAACTCAAAAGTAAAAGGTATGTGAGATTCATCCTGTTGTCCGAGAGCTTCTGTCGAGGTCTCTCCCCTCTTCACTGGCCAGTCGGTGCCTCACCAGGGCACTTCAAAGATCTGTAACACTTTTCAAAGAGCTGTAACACTTTTCCCCTCTCCACTGCCACTGCTGGCGTCAGAGGCAGCAGCGGGCAGTGGGCAGAGGCAGGCAGAAGCAGCAGGGGACTTTCTCTGCCTGCACTCCATCCCTCCAGATCGCTCCTGGGCAGAGGCAGCAGCCATTCGCACCCGCCTTCGGAGATCCTTGTGGGACCCCACCTGGAGCAGGTCCCACAGTCCCCCATGTTGTGCCTTTCAAAGTTATTTAAACAAGAGCTAAATATATAGAAGAATGGTTATAACTATGCTGTTGAAAAGGACCAAAGGTCCGTTCCTAGAATTGACATTGGGTAATTCACAAATTCTTGTTACAATAGTTCCTGGGGATCTTACACTTCTTTCTGGCATTATGTCCATGAATAAAATCACATGTAGACATATATACATACAATTAAAGAACAAATCTAAAAATGTATTAACACCAATTATAGTATTTAATACCCATCTTGTTCTTTATCTAGCCAAGAACAAATCATTGCTGCATTTTCCTAAGACACAGTACAGGAACATACAAGTAGGTTTATTATTTTCATCATATGTGTGTGTGTGTACATATATATATATATGTGTGTGTGTGTGTGTGTGTGTGTGTGTCTGTATACACACACACACATATATATATATATATATATATATATATATATATATATATATATATATATATATTCACATCCACATCTACATCCACACACATATACATCATACCATTTTTGGTTTAAATGGAACCTGTCTCCACAGGCCTACATGTTTTGATCACTAAATGATAGTTGAAGTGGGGAATCCTTCCCAAACCTGGAATTAGGGTTAAACATAATGGAACACCTATTTTTACAGAGATACTTTGTTAACCAGTAGAAGGAAAATAAAAATGACTGCTCTCTGTCTCTGCCAGAACAGCAGCAAATGACTATACAACTGTAATTCTTAAGAGAGAGAGAGAAAAAGGAAGGTCTGTGTTAAAATGGGCTAGAATGTGGTAATATATTCTGATTCAACATGTTAATTAGGTGAATCAAAAGGGGCCTTTGGTTGCTAAACTTTCATAGTCAGCCTCAGGAATGAGTCTGGAATGAGATACTACTCAAATAATGGAATAGACCTTGATGGCTAGCTTCAGGGTTTACAAGAGAGAGAGAAGGGTAAGGCATCCCAGCACCATGCTTGCCAGTACTGGGCCTGTTAAAGCCCTTCAGTAGAGCTGTCTAAAGAGGTTGTGAAACAATTAGGAGGAGGGGGTGAGTCACTGAAGTTTGGTCTTGTTTTATAGTACAGTTCTATTTTATATTCACAGTCTGCTTTCTGATTGAGATACAATCAATGTGACCAGCCATATCAAACTTCTGCTAATTATACCTCCATTGCTCACTATAATGCACTGTACGCTTTCTTACTGTAAACCCATATAAGTTTTATGTTGCTTCAGTTGCTTTTTATAGAATATTTCATTAAGGCAATGAGAAAAGTAGCTAATACAATAGAATCACATACTATCTTAGTTAAGGTTTCGATTTCTGTGAATGAACACCAGGACCATGGCAACTTCTATTAAGGAAAATACTTAATTGGAACTGGCTTACTGTTTCAGAATTTTCACCACTTATCATCATGGCAGTGCTAACCAGACCTATTATTGTAGATGAATCTGAGAGTTCTACATTGGAAACAACAGGGAGAAGGAAGAGGGAGCAAACCATTGACTTAGTTTGATCATTTGAGATCTCAAAGCACATTCCTAGTGACACACTTTCTCTCAAACCTACTACAAGGCCATACATTTGCCACCAAGGTCCATAACTATTCCAACAAGGCACAACTCCAACAAATTGGGAGAATTCCTATTATTGCCACTCACTATGAGTCTATGGAGACCATTTTAATTCAAACCACAGCATATTCCATGTATTTATTCTTCCTTATAAACCCCTTATTTTTGATTATCTGGAATGAGTTATGCATATCATTATAGATTACAAAAATATATGAAACAATAAAAGTTTGTTCTGCTAAGGACATTCCTTTCTGAGAATGTCCTTAAGTAACTTATTCATATGAGTGACAACTTGGCTTGGCAGTGTTTTTCAGAAAGCTAATTTATCTCAAATTTACAAATGGTTTAATTTCTTTCCTGAAAATGATTTTCAGGGTGACCTAATGTCTCAAAAATTTTTCTTCTGTGAGGTATTGAAATATTGAAATTGATAGACCTGATGCATCAAGATTTCAATACATTTAAAATAATATATTTTATTAATTCATTGAGGATTTGATATGATGCAATTTTATGTTTGAAATTATAACTATATCATTAATATATTTTTTTAAAATTCCTGTCAATGAGTGCATAATGAGAGTAAGGAGCATATGCCAGTGTGTGTGTGTCTGTGTGTGTGTGTGAGTGTTGTTTGTCTGTGTATATATACTTATGTACTACAGAAAGGATTCTTGTCTGTCTACTATACTCACCATATACCTTGCCTTAGAAAGGGCCTCTTGCTCTCCTCTTCTGTGTACTAAGGTCAGTTGGTATGTAAGCTTCTGAACTTTCTCCTGCCTCTGCCTCCTATGTAGCCATTGGAACATCGCATTACTGGGCTATACACTATTGTACCTTACTTTACATGAGCATACTTTTTACTAATAAACCATCTCCCTAAACTAAGAATTTAATATTGTATCTCAGAACTTGTGTTATTTAACAAAGACCTATTTATTTTACTATTTACTGATACATTTTGATGGAATAACACATTCCAAGACAATATTTGAAAAATATCTCTGTATAGCAACAGTTTAGAAAATAAAATAATCTTCATCAAGGACAAGAAAAGGAGATAAGAGATCAAAAAGAAGCAAATACACCAAAGAAGAATAGATGATAGGAAAAAAATCAAACACAGGGCTGAAATCAACCAAGTAGAAACAAAAAGAACTATACAAAGAATCAAGAAAACCAGGAGCTGATTCTTTGAGAAAATCAACAAGATAGATAAACCCTGAGCCAGACTAACCAGAGGGCAAATAGACACTATACAAATTAACAAAATCAGAAATGAAAAGGAGAAATAACAAGAGAAATTGAACAAATTTTTAAAGAAAGATCATCAGATTCTACTACAAAAGCCTATACTAAACAAACTGGAAGATCTGGATGCCTCTGTCTCTGTCTTTCTCCTTTTCTGCCTCTCTGTCTCTCTGTCTGTCTCTCTGTCTCTGTCTCTCTCTCTTTGTGTGTGTGTGTGTGTGTGTGTGTGTGTGTGTGTCTGTATGTATATGTGAATAAGTAGAGGCCAGAAGTCTCTCACTGAACTTGGAGCCTCTATGTTTGACAAATTGTGTAATTACACTTATTTACTTACTTGGATAGAGGCATATGCCACAGTATTCATATGAAGGTGAGAGGACAACACAAGATTTAATTAATTTTCTCTTTCTATCATGTAGATCCCAGGGATCAAACTCAGGTTTTCAGGCTTGAAAGGAAGTACATTAAGTCACTAAACATCTTCTACATTTTAATCCAGATACTATAGACACAAACATGGACATATACATACAAATGAATAAATACTATGGCCTAATAATAGATGCCTCAGTATCATAAATGTCTTTTCTGTTAGTAAATTCCTATGTTATTTTCTACCTTAGAAAAGGTCTGCTATAGCACATTGTTGCTTATTGTTTGCATATTGGCCTTTATTATTTTTAGGTATAAATTTTATGCCCATTTTCTCTCTTTCATAATAGCATCTCATCTTTGCATATTACTTTATATTTTTGAAAAAAATAATCTCCAGAATAATTTTAGTGATTCAGTGTAATTAAGTTTAGGCACCAGAAAACAATTTTAAAACTATGTTGTAGAGGACTAGAGAGATGACTGAGCAGTTAAGAACATATACCACTCTTGTACAAGACCCAAGTTATATTTAAAAAAATCAAGATGGCTCTTGATCACTGGTAATTTCAGGTTGGGGGATCTAATACCCTTTTTGACCTCTAGAGGCAACCTCACCATGTGCCTATAGTATATACACACAAATATTCATGGATTTAATTTATCAAAATACTGAATATTTAAAATTAGTTTTATAGAATTAAACAGTAGAATGAATATCCAAAAATTTTAGTCATTCTTTAACTGAGTCACTGTTTTAGGGAGCACGAGAGCATCCACCTGGATAACTTTATGGGAACCACTGCTATTGAGCATGTTCCTGGGTCACACTGTCGTACTAACAGTCTCCTGGTTACATCCTATAGGCTCAGTACTTTAAAATTCTTATTACCTCACTAATAAACACAGACCCCCCAAAAAGAAATCTCTTGCCAAATCCCATCACTGTTCTATGGGTCTTTGTCTTCTGAGTCAAATTTTGGAGTTTTATCTAGTATCCAACATAGAAAACAATGACCCTATTTTTTGACTAAGTCAAAATGGGAAATATTATTCTATCTTCTTCAAACTTCTAAAGGGGAGCAAAAATTTTCCTTCTCTATTGGAGACAGCCCCTCTCTAGATTTATAGGTATCTAAACTCAAGTCAAGCCAGATATCCAGCATATTATTTAATGTGTTTTTCGAATGGTCTTTTAAAAAAAATTTTCATAATAGGTACTGTTTATTATTGTGTTGGTGCATATTGGGCTTTACAATAGGCTTCATTTATGTTATCTAGCTGCTTTTCTTCTTAATTTCTACTTGTTTCTCAATTAGTTTCTTACCCCTCACTGTTATCCTATCATATATCTCATTTGTACCACCCATGATCTATAAATTTAAATAAGATAATAGCAATGTTGCTTAAATTTTACCTTTCCTCTATATTGTTGGAATATGTGGACTTTTCCTTTGATTGTTTTTTTGTTTCTTTTACACAAGAGTTTTCCTGGGTTTAATAATATTGTTTTACTTTTTATAATTTATCCTTTCAAAATAAGAAAAAAAGTAAATTTTGGGTTTTAGTTATGAAAGAAAATGAGGAGCACCCTTCTTGTCCATAAATTGATGTCTTCTCTTAAGTTTGAATAAAGAGTGCTGATTCAGAAACTCAACCCTGCACATAGGCTCACTGTTGCGAATCCAGTGAGTGTGATCCATAATTCCAGCCCTGATGCATGGCAATTCTCCCTCGACTCATATACTTCAATGACTCTGTAGAAACTTCTGGCATTTTCCACCTAATATCTGACTCTAAATCAAGAGTGTGATGGTTTGTACGTGTTTGACCCAGGGAGTGGAATTATAAGGAGGTGTGGCCTTCTTGGAGTAGGTATGTTACTGTGGGTGTGGGCTTTAAGATTCTTATCCTAGCTGCTTGCAGGCCAGCCTTCTCCTAGTAGCTTTCATATAAAGATGTAGAAGTCTCAGCTTCTCCTGCACCATACCTGCCTGGATGCTCCCATGGTCCTTCCTTGTTGATAATGTACTGAAATTCTGAACCTGTAAGCCAGCCTTAATTAAATGTAATCATTATAAGAGTTGCCTTCATCATGGTGTCTGTTCACAGCAGTAAAACCCTAACTAAAACAAAAGCTGTTGGATTTTTTCCAGTTTTACCTCTTTTCTCAGCAAGAATTCAGTGTAACATGTTGGAACAAGGTCACTATTGCATGGTTTGCCCACAGGACCTGGGATACTGAAGGACATGTGTAAATACCCCAAGTGGTATTTATGACCTGATCACATGGGTATAAAAAAGAACATTTCATTTCATTTCTCTCAAGAGCTTCAATTAGTCCATTTTCATGTAGCCACTTACTTTTCAGGCATGTAATTAAAGGTCCCTTCAAATCTTAGTCATACACATCCAAATGCTATTGTCTGCTTATCCTGGTCACATAGTTCCTTTGTGAAAAAATCTCTGGGATCTCATGTACCACATTTAAGCTTTATAACTCTCTATTCCAAATAATATACCTTCCTGAAGCTTTTCTTTCTTCCCAAATTTTAGAGAATTTACAGTATTCAAGATTTCTTTAACTGATACCTATAAAAACTAATTGCCTTTATAAAAAACACATACACACTCATTCTTTCTCAAAACTTCCCAATAATATGTTCTGTTCTTCTGTAATACTTTGCAGAAATTCATGTTCACAATTGTTTTTATTGCTTCAGGGAAGTGAAAAGTGGAAGACAAATGTGTATATACATACTCTTTCGAAGTCTGGGTACATATCAAGTTTTGAGAATTCTTTTTAAAATATTATTATCTTTACCTTTTTTTTACAGTCCAGTCATTATGCCCCTCCCAGCCTGCCCTCTGTCAGTTCCTTATCCTATTCTTCCTCCTACTGTTTGTCTTCCAATCCATTTCGTTTTTTCACTTTGTGAATTTATTCCAATTTTAACTATTCAGAGAATACTTATTTTATGTATGTATTTAGTTTGACATTTATTGATTTATGCATGTGATGACACACATATGGATATCAGAACACAATTCATGGTAGTCATTTCTCTATCCACCATGCAGGTCCCAGGGATAACTCAGGTTATAAGGCTTTGTAGCAAGTGTCTTTATCTACTGAGGCATCTCACTGTTCTTGGTATATTTCTTAATAATCTATTTCAAGCACAATTGCTATGCCACATGAAAAAATATTTTCCTGCTGGTGTGTGTTGTGGTCTAAAGCAGTTATTTGGATTGAGCCATTGTCCTCTCTTATAGTCTATTATTATATTTTCACATTTTTATCTTGAGAACTTTATTTATTTATTTTTTCTCATAAATTACATCTCAATCACAATTTGCTCTCCCAGTGACTCTGCTAACACATTAACATGCTCCGAGATCTATTCTTCCTCAGTTTTCCTTCAGAAAACAGCAGATATCCCACATATATCAACTGAACACACCATAATAAGTTAGAATAAAATTAGGCACAAACTCTCATATCAAGACTGAATGAAGCAACCCAGTAGGAGGGTCAGGCTGTTAAGACTAGACAAAAGTGTCAAAGACACTATCTCACTCTCTGTTAGAAGTTCCATAAGAACATCAAGTTCTCTCTACATGAAAGAGAAAGAGAGAAAGAGAGAGGAGAGAGAGAGAGAGAGAGAGGAGAGAGAGAGATAATAAGGTGGGTATGTAGTATATAAGGTGTGTTATGAGAGTTTTACTTGGGCATCTTTAAAGAGACATGTTGCAGAGAGAGCAAGCATGTAAAGGCAGAAGAGGCAGAAAATGATAAGGATCCAGAGATTCGAACATATTGCCAAAGTTAGGATGAGACCAAGCAGAGCAATTTAGGCAGAAGCTAATAGAACCCATATTGAGTCAGTCATCTTGTAATATTAGATTGTACTGAGGCTAGAAGTTTCCCGGCCTAGGACTAGAGATAGTGAGAACATAGAAAGAAACCTGTACTCAACATAAGCCATGTAGTCATGCAGTTTGCATAAGGCTCTCATCTTATTTTATCATCTGAGGAAATGAAAGGAAAATTCTCTCTCTCTCTCTCTCTTCTCCTCTCTCTCTTCTCTCTCTCTCCTCTCTCTCTCTCTACTACACACACACACACACACACACTCACACACACACACTCACAGACATACACACACACACACACACACTCATACACAAACACACATAATTGCACACATACAGAGGCAGGGCTAAATAAATTTAAAATACTTTACAAGTATGTTTATATGCTGAGAATTTTTGTTAATCATATTTTGGCCCGATACATATTTGTAAGGCTTATTGTAAACTTTGGAGAAATTTCCTGATACTCTGGTATAGACTGCTTAGAAAAAAATCATTATTGCTTTTACAAGAATGGTTATATTAATATTTTTGTGTCTGTGTACAAATACCCACATATGGGGATGTGTGTCTTGATGAATGAAAATTGAGTTGTATTGCCTGTAGCTATGCAGGCATTTATGACCTACTGGACATGTGTGTTGGGAACTGAAATTGGGTACTGTGTATGAGAAGTCATACTCTCAGCTGCTGAGCGTCTCTTCTGTCCACACATTATTTTCATTGTGTTTGGCATGCAATGGGCCTTGGAGATGGAAGTAGAAATGCAGGGCTTGAATAGCTCTTCTTGGCTTCCTAGGACTCTTCTAAAAGTAAACACAGCACCGAGTTCTGTACTATTTCTATACTAGTGCTGATGTACCTTCAAAAATGTAAAGAGACAGGTTCCTTTTATATTAACCTTCTTGAACAAAATAAAAATGAACATTTTAATCTATTTATAAAAAAAAAATTCAACATCTTGGAACATAGAACCCAAGCTATAAAGAAAATAAAAGTAACTGCTTTATTACCTTTGGTGTAGTATAGGTCTTATGGATGAAAGTTCTCTAAAGGAACACTAGTTTGAGTATTTTATAGGCTCCTCCCCTTTTCCCTTCTGCCCTATTTATATGTGTATCCCACATGGTCTGTGCTTGGCGTTTGCTCATCTTTCTTATCATTAAATATGAGATAAAATTGATGACCTTTGAAATAGTTGCTAACACAGGTTTCCATCTATTTCAAATGAATCTAAACTCTAAAAATTGCCTGTTTTGTACAGAATCCAACACATGCCTGTGGTTGAGACATGTTTGCATACAGTGAGGGCTGTCTAGTTCAATGTCTTTTTGGTGTGTGCATGTGTACATTCGTGTAGGTGGAGGCCAGAAACCTACATTGGGGACTTACTCAGTCACTTGTCATCTTATTTTGTTACAAGGTCTCACACTTAATTTGGATTTTAGTGATTTAGTTAGGTTGGTAGGCCAATTTGCTCCAGGGACTTCCTCATCTGTCTTACTAGCACTGGTAATAAAGACACACTGCATTGTGCCAGGCTTTTACATAGGTTCCAGGAGCCAAAAGAATGTTCCCAAACTTGCATATCATGTACTTTATCATCCAAGTTCTCTGCTCAGCCTACATTGAACATTCTTTAAGTCTTTGTATAGTGTGTTATCTCTGGGAAGAAGACAATTAACTTTTTGTGTTTCCGAGACACTTATATGGATATAGATGTTAAGCCACTTGCCCAAAGTCAAGGCCAACTAGCCCAAAATCATCTGTTCAGACCTTGATTAGAATAGCTTGGTGCATCCTACAGAATCACAAAGGCAGTATCCACTGTTAAGCAGTGATGATGGTTCCACATAAATAAAAATATAGCCTCCAAGAATGGGACTGATGGTCGGGAAAGAATGAAGGACTCATAAAAGACAATTGGTAGAAAGAAAGAGATGATGGAGCTAGAAAGATAGTTCAGCCCTGAGGAGTACTTGTTGCTCATTCAGAGTAACTGTGTTCAGTTTCGTGAACTGAAGAGAGACTAACAGTCACCATATATTCAGTTACAATTAATTTTATGGCCCCCATTGTCAACTTCACTCACATGTACATACCCATACATAAATACACATGTGCACATATTTTAAAATAAGAAAATTGTTAAAAATGAATAATACATAAGAAACAATTAGAGAAAACATCTTCAGATGAAAACTGTGTGTTGGGGGAGGGTTGGACACATGCATGTCATGTGGATACTTGTGTATAGGCATGTACGTATCTGAGACAACCAGAGAACAACATTAAATGAGTTGCTCAAACATTATACCTAGGTTTTAGAGACTTTCCTCTCAACTTAACATGGATTTCATTGGTTTGACTAGGCTGGCCAGCCAATGAGCTCCAGGGATTTGCCAGTCTCTGTCCCATCTCAGCACTGAGGTATTCTGGCACCTGCTCTCATATCAACTTTTTCATGAATTCTGGGAATCAGAACACAGGTCCTTATATGTACATATTTACCTATGTCCCAGAGCTTTTATAACACTTGTTATCACAGGACTTTTCACTATTATTACAAAACAAAACAAAATAAACAAACACTTGTAGCTTCTAGCAATGAAGTATGTACTTATTCACCTTCCACAATGAAGACACAAAGGGATAATGAGAAGTAAAGAAGATGTTTTTTGCTTCTGCATGTAAATGTGTGCTTATATGGGTATATATATGCAGGTATGCACATATATGTGAATGCAAACATATATGTATATGTGCATATATGTATATGTATGTGTGCATATATGTGTGTATGTATATATATATGTACACAGTTATGCATCTGTGCATATGTGTGCATGCATGTTCATGCATGTGTGTTCATTCACTCATTTGTATGTCTGTTCTTTTTGTTTTATTCAGTGCTAGCATAAAATCAAGAATTTTGTGCTGGCAGATCAAAACTAATTCCAAAGACCTTTCTCTAATTCCTAAACCTTTCTCTATTCATGATAATAAGGTGATTCAGCTTGAGTAAATTATGCCTTTGAATGCAAAACACAATGATCCTTTTCTGTTTCTCTTTTCTGAAAGTTTGAAAGGAAAATTGTTTTACATAAAAAAAAATCATTTTAAAGCTGTAGATAAGCAGGCAGAAACCATGCTAAACACTGATCAGATGAATAGAAGAAAGATTAAATTAGCACTGAAGCCTTTTCTAGTCTATTGGTGGCACAGGTAGGTCAACACAATTTACTAAAGTATGAAAAGCTTTAAGAAAAAAAAGAGGAGGTATGGCAGGGGTTAGGAGGGCTGTCTATATACCCTGAGTATACTTATCATTGTGTGTTGAATGTCTGAGTGTGCTCTGGAGAGAGATAATAGGAGAGCTGAGCTTAGAATATAAATTATAGTTTTCAGACAGAGACTCACCATGTGGTCTCGGGCAAAATAGATAAATAAATTAAATAACAGCATTATATGACTGCCTTGTCAAATCTTAAGATCTTTTCTCATTTCTTCAACAAGTGTGCACTGAGTTGCTGCCATGATTTGGACATCAACCTATGTTCTAGGGGAGCAAGGGCAGCAACACAAATCTCTATAGTATAAAAAGTTAATATGGAATAAATCTAGCTACAAGGATCCCCTTCAATAATCAGGACATGCTTTGCAATAGAAGTAATATTTGAAAAACATTTGAGGAAAATGAGGAAGTAAGTGTTAAGACTATTATAACTTTATTTTTTTCAAAGCCTACCCTTAATGATGGTTAGTAAATGTTTTAACCTCCCTTTTAGCCCAGGACCCACAAAAGGCAGTAGAAAAGAAAAGGTATTGGGGAAGTAGACTCATTTAGAAAAGCTTCTTGGAGCAACTCCTGTCTTCCATTGTCTGGAAATTGGCAATTCAGTTCACAGGTTAGCAGCAGCAGCAACAGTCACTTGGAAACATTTCACAGATGTATCAGCAGAACAGTTCGATAGAGTCAGGATAGTAAATAGGCATCATCAGCAGTAGCACTACCTAGCAGAGAAAACCAAGCCTTAGTCCCTCTACAAGTCAGCAGGAGAGACCAGGGCCAACGGGAATGGAAGGATATGTTCTTGGTTGTGTTTCTATCAGTGAAGTGAAGATCAGGGAAGATTTGAGACCAATAAGTGTTACACAGCTAGCTCTGTAAGCAACACAAGTTCAGCCTTCATCACTGTTCATTGAGTCTTTTTATACTCCCTCCAAAAAAATCATGTGTTGTCCACAGGTCATGCCACAACATGTGTATTGCCTCAGCATGTGTGTGCATCTGACTCAGCTGGCATCATTCTGACAACCAACAAGAGTCTGCGAAAGTGCCAAGAAACTGCAGCAGAATGCCAGAATATTTTTGGTATTTTTTCTATATGGAGTCCAGACAAATGGAGCTCAACTATGCGATGCAAGGCTGACCAATACATGTGTGTCATTAGCAAAGAATCCTTCATTACATGTCATTTTTGGTGCTTGCTTTAGCAGAACATCCTTTCACCTGTGTCTGCTTCAGCCATATGTTTCTTCTTGAGTCTGCATTAGCATTTTACTTATGTCCATTTCAGGAAAACACTCCTTCACGTGTTCTCCCAGAAAAACATCATCCAACACAACTGACTTTCCAAAGAACCATTAAGTTTCTACTTCAAACTATGGAGGGTGAGATCCCAGTGACTGGGTTAGTTACATTAGTGAGTACTTAAAAGACAAGCAAAAGCTCAGCTTTCATGAATGAGCAATGAGGAAAGTGAAAGGAAATGGAATCATGAGAGTACAAACACACTGAAAAAACTGTACACTAAATGGCTAGGTTTGTTACTATTGGACTGCAGATTGTAGGTGACCTGCAAAAGAGCAGGAAGTTGAGCTGTATCTTGTGAAAATATCAGACACAGAGAAATCACGCTGAGCCATCCAGGCCCCATAGAAGGCTTTATGCTTAGAAATATCATGTCAGTGCTGGAATTTCTTTGTTGTGTAAAGCTTATAAATGAATACACAAGTATTCAGCTTTATTCAAACAGTTTGAATAGTCATCATATCAAAAAAATAATCCATATCAATAAAAACATGGCATAATTTTGGTGGATCTATGGTCTCAGGGACCTCTTGTATGGTGGAAATTAAAAACAAGAGAATCTTTGAAGGTTTGTGAGCCAGTTAGCCTTGACTATGCAGTAGAGAACTTGCTTCAAACAAAGTGGAAAGCTATGACCTACACATGACAACCTCCTCTGAACTCCATACATGTCATAACAAATAAGATGTTACACTCACACATAAATGTGTATCCATCACATACACTCATTTCACATACTTTTATAAAACAAGATTTTAAAATGAACTATGTGCAACAAAAACATCTAAAAGCACATGTATCAATCAGCTACACACTTGTATATGTGCTCTATGTATGTTTATATGCATATGTGTACATTGCAAAATTTCTCTCACACATAATTTATTTACATGTTTATACATAGGTCTGTCCGACACTCATTTAGATGCACATATAATAAAAATGTGTGTATGTAAATATTTACACATGTACATTACCTCTACAGAAAGTAGCCACACTAAAAAGTGGTTTGAGAAGAGAGTTTTTGCTTCTTCAAATCCCTGTGGGCACTCTAGAACCTTGTTCTGTGGGCCTTACCTAAATCCTGTGCACTTACTGCATATACTTTGTAACAATGAAAGGCTCATACTGCAGCATTCTCCTGGGATGTAGCTTACTTATTATTTTGTTGAAAGTCTATTGGCTGGGGCTGGCCTGACTATGGACCCAGTTGTGAAATGCATAGGGCTTAAGAAAGTAATCTCTCCAAGGTTTACATTAACAGACCAAGAATGTCCAGGATACCTGCTAAAGAAGAGTGTGAAAAAAAAAAAAGAATTCTGTTACAAAGACTGTTTCTCCATTTCAATGTCTTATTTCTATGATTTTAAGGTATCTGTAATTACAGATAATTACCTTCCAGTTATTTAACAATTTCACAAGTTCCACTGATTCCATGAGGCAACAGAAATCATGATAATACAGTGAACAACACATTTTGAGTGATATATTGAATATAAGATTAGTGAGACCTGTGTCTGAAATGAAATGTTCTTCAGTGACATAACAAGAACACAAGGCATTCAGTGGATTTTTAGAAGGAAGTAGTTCAGAGTAAATAGTCTTCTACATAAAATGATCAAACCAAGCAGATGAGCTCAATAATATAATTCAATATGTCATTTAGGAATAGGGAGAAGGATCAGTTAGAAAAAGTCTAGTCTTGTGAACCTGAAAACCTCAGTTAGGATCTCCATCATCCATTTTAAATATAGGTGTATGACAGACATCTGCAAACTCGGTCTTAGCAAGGCAGAGGAAAGAGTGTCTGTGGCTCTGTGGTCAGAAAGATCTGTTAGATTTGTGAGCTTGAAATTCAAAGATGCCTCCTCAAAACTCCAAGTAACAAATGACAAAGGAAGACAGAGATCTTCAACCTCTGGCTCATTCACATATGCACAAATGGCACCTGTATGGGCACACACACACACACACACACACACACAGAGAGAGAACATCTGTCATGTCTATACAAAAAGAAGTCAAAATGATAGTCCAATTGGTAAAGTCACTTGCTACCAAGCCTGACTACATGAGTTAGGGTCCCACAACCCACATTGTTAATGGAGAAACCCTACTTAATCAAGTTTCCCCTTTAATGCCTAATATGTGTATCTTGGCATATACCACGCAAATAAAATATTAAATATATTTTGAAGATTGTTTGGAAAGGAAAATGCCTGTTATTGCAAGTCATTCTTGGGCTAAATATGTTTACACTAGAATTCCTTATATAGTTGTTTATTGAATGTGTAACTCAGAATTTTGGTATATTAATAGAAATGTAAGAAGGCTCTAGTGAACAGTATCCCATTCTAATTACCAACATAGTTTTTTTGCTATATTCATTTGCATCTCTAGAAGTTGATATCTGTTGGGTAGATTGACACACTCTGTATTAGGGATTTTCTGGTACAGAAGGATGATATAACCCTCGAAATGCCTACACGCTTGAGGAGTCTCTCAAGAACAATTTTCCCAGCCCCAGAAATACTTACCACAAGCCTCTGAATTTGGTCTTCTAAAAAAACCACTATTATTAACTATAAAATTTGTTCATTTCTAATCTTTAATAAGGCTAAAATTACATAATTTACTAAGAATGTGTTATTTTTGTACAATATAGAAGGGTGAGATTATAAAAGTGCACAGTATCATTACTAATTGGTTCACAGTTATCAATTGTTGGAACATATGCAAATATATTTGTGAATATGTTTACAGATGTAGATTCACACCTTTAGTCTACACTGTAAATATTTCAGTTTCTTTTTAATTCTCTGTTTTTGCATTAGTGAGTTTTTAATTACAGTTTTTAAAATGTGCAAAGAACAGCATAGATGAGTGAATTTTGGGGAAAGGAAAGAGTAAGAAAGAGACAGGGAGGAGACAGGAAGAAGAGAATCAAAGGAAGAAAAAGGAAAGCATGTTTTAATGTTTTGTTATTTTTAACTGTGAGCATTGGATTGAAGATCATTCAATCATGAAAATACTAACCTCATGCATACCTTAATCTGTGTGGCTCCTTTTGTGGAAGAGACAGGAGATCATTGTTCAAGTCTTAAAGTATTTTGTCCTGGAAGCTTTTCTTTATTTCTCTATCTCTCTCTGTTTAAGTTTCTAAGTTTCCAATGTGTGAACAACTTTTTTCTCTTCACATCCTCCCCAGAATGTTGTTTTAAGTTGTTTTAGATCCAAAGAAATAACTCTAGCTAATGCTAGCCTGCTATATCTTACATATATTGGACAAAAAAATTAGTTCACTAAAGTCTTTTTAGATAATTTACCAGGCAGAAGAGGATCAAAGGATCAGGTATCCAGGAGATAGGGGCGATGTACAGAGGGTCGAGAAGTTGAACAGACCTGTGTAGCAATGGGGGATGGGGAACAGAGGGTAGTCACTCATCTTACACACATACATCCCCCACCTCCCCACAACCCCCAGAGAAAGAGAGAGAGAGAGAGAGAGAGAGAGAGAGAGAGAGAGAGAGAGATCCTGTTGTAATGCTAAAGTGAGTTCTTTTTTCCCCTATATGATAGGAAAGAAATTATTTTCTAAGTAGCTTTGTTTCCATTGTAACCCTTTGAAATTGTCTTTGTTCGGCTTCTCCCAAGTATATCAGCTACAAAATATAGATGAAAATATTGGCAGCCTTGAAAGGATAAATTGTTCTATAATAAAAGAAATGGGCATCAACACATTACTTCCAATAATGTCTTTAACATCCATACAGACCATCAATAAAGAAACATAAGATATAAACAGAACTGGAAATAATTGAATCTAGTAGCATTACACAAAACTCAAGACTATATCCTAACCAAAGTCTCTTCAATAAACAGGAAAACATAGAAACAAATAATAAACAGAAAATTACCAAGTTTTGACAAATGTGGAGATATCAGAAGTCTTTGAGCCTTGGTAATAAAGTAAAACAGTATGTTTTCATTTGGTGACTTGAATACATTGTCATCCTTTATGAAATTAATCATAGAACTGCATACAATTTAGTAATTCTATGTGTGTATATGCCACAGTTTATTTATCCATTTGTTTGTATTGATATACAATTTTTAAGAACAAAATCATGGAAATAAGTATATTATCTATGTAGAAATAAATGGAAAACAATATGCAGACAATGGATTTGCCTGAACCACCACAGGGTATTTGATTTAGATCTGCTGATTGCCTTTCCTCCATGCAAAGCATAGGAACTATGGGCATGTTATGCATTCTACTATATGATTCAGCATGGAAGAATGTAAAGGAAAGTGTTGAAACAAGATATACTAACACAGAAGGATTTCCTTTATATGACACATTTTAGAAAGATATGGAACCAGCAATGCAGTTCTCTGAGTGTTCACTGCCAAGCCTGAACACTTGAGTTTGACCCTAGTGCCACATTATAGAAGAGAATGAATATTGATAATAAAATAATCAAAAAATAGACCATAAGTTTGGTTCAAAGGGGAGAATGAGGCTTTGGTATTTGATGGGTTTCAGTTTGTGAGGATGGGAATGTCTGGGGAGAGCTGGTGATGAAGGTTGCACAGCAGTGTGGGTACTTTGTGTCTTGAACTTACAAATAATGCTATCAGAATATTATAAATATATTTTCTATGAAATACGACCATCATGGAATTGATGGTCTAAAATGGGGACAACAGAGATATTAGAATTAAGGGTAGATATATCAATTAATAGTTCTTAAAATGGAACAAATAGTTTATTTTTAAATTAAATGAGTATGTATTTTGAAATCACAACCATTAAATTTGAGATGTATAGTATAGATTAAATTTTATGATTTTAGATCGAGGAGAGCTAATTAGAAAAAGAAGCATAGAGAGGGAAAGCAAAAGAGAAAAACAGAGAGACAAATCATCATTTTAAAGAAGAAAGAATAGGTAATGGTTGTTATGTCAAACATCTAAGGAAGAAAAAGTGCCTTTTCTAATGCATGGCTGTGAGTATGCGTCCAGAGTTCCATACAGGGTGAGTTCTGCTGC
Organism: Mastomys natalensis; assembly: GCA_021653895.1. Classification (NCBI taxonomy): domain Eukaryota; kingdom Metazoa; phylum Chordata; class Mammalia; order Rodentia; family Muridae; genus Mastomys; species Mastomys natalensis. The sequence goes on along the minus strand of JAJTUV010004257.1, from coordinate 12,281 downwards.
TATCAGAGGACATGACATCTCATTGCATCTGCCATAGTACATTGCTATCTTTTGCCATGAGGTCAAGCAGCCTGCCTTTGCAGGTCCCTCTGTATGATCACATCTGCTATCCCCACCTCCGCTCTAAATTGGTTTTAAATTTGTTCTGAAATCATTTAAAATGTGGAAGATCCAGCACATTCCAGTTTTATTCTATTCTTTTCCATCCTCACAAGGGCATCTCTGAGAGGTTAATCACAGGTAACATAAAGAGAGATTTTTACCACTGTTCATGGTTTTAAAGGGCATTGTGTACCAGTTGAATTAAACTCAAAGGGGCAAAAGCCAGCCATGAACAGAAATGGTCTATTACTCATTCTGATCTCTCATCTTTTTAAGTAGAGACTTTCAGCTTACAGTGAGTACTGTTTTGTCCTTCTAATAAAGGAAATTAATTGAACTTCATATATTTTGAGGCTTAACTACAAAGCCATCAGAATGTGCTGACTGAGCCATTGTTGAAAGTTTGTCACCCTACTTCCTGTCTGCTTCACAGAAATCTGTCAATGCTGCTCCTTTGCTGTGTGAAGTGGCTCCCAGGGAGATGCAAACAAAAGCTTTGGAACTTGCTTCTATTCACATCAGTTTAGAGAAACATCTCACCACCTACCATCTTGCCCAGCAGAATTAATATAAAATCCAGTCCATTGTATGTATGTACAGTGTATAAATGTATAAAACCTGTGTGTGAACATCTTAGTGTGTGTGTGTTTGTGTGTGTGCATGTGTGTGTGCGAACTTGTATACAAATGGTGCTTTTAGGATCCTGTATAAAGTCAGCACTAATTTGGAACAGTTTCAGAATTCTCTGCCATAGGCTCATCAGCTATTCATTTCTCAGACCCTGCAGTGAGAAAGAAGTGAGCCATGCTGAAATCATAAAAGACCATGTAAAATGTTCCTGTTTAAAAAGTATTTATTTTCCTTTGGCCTGGGGCAGACCAGCAGCTGGCGAAGAAGAGGATCAAAGGTCAGGTCATCAGAGAGAATAGGGCGATGTTAGAGGGTCGAGACGTTGAACAGACCTGGTAGCAATGGGGGATGGGGAACAGAGGGTAGTCACTCATCTTACACACATACATCCCACCACTCCCCACAACCCCCTGGTGAAAGAGTGCGAGAGAGAGATGAGAGAGGAGAGTGAGAGAGAGAGAGATCTGTTGTATTGCTTAAAAGTGGAGTCTTTTTCCCGATATATAGAAGAAATTATTTTATATAGTTAGCTTTGTTTCATTGTAACCTTTGCAAATGTCTTTGTTCGGCTTATACAAGTATATCAGCTACACAAACTATAGATGAAAATATTGGGCAGCCTCTGAAAGGTTAAATTGTTATATAATAAAAGAAAGGGCAATCAACACATTTTTCCAATAATGTCTTTAAATCCATAAAGACCATCAATAAAGAAACATAAGATATAAACAGAACTGGAAATATTGAATCTAGTAGCATTCACAAAACTCAAGACTATATCCCTAACCAAAGTCTCTTCAATAAACAGGAAAACTAGAAACAAATTATATAAACAGAAAAAAATTACCAAGTTTTGACAAAGGTGGAGATATCAGAAGTCTTTGAAGCCTTGGTTAATAAAGTATAACAGTATGTTTTCATTTGGTTGACTTGAATACATTGTCATCCTTTATGAAATTTAATCATAGTACTGCATACCATTTTGTAATACTATGTGTGTATATGCCACAGTTTATTTATCCATTGTTTGTATTGATATACAATTTTTAGAAACAAAAATTCATGGAAATAAGTTATTATCTATGTAGAAATAAATGGGAAAACAATATGCAGCACAATGGATTGCCTGAACTCACCACATGGTAATTTGATTTAGATCTGCTGATTGCATTTCCTCCATGCAAAGCATAGGAACTATGGGGCATGTTATGCATTCTACTATCGATTCAGCATGATGAATGTAAAGGAAAGTGTGAAACAAGATATACTAACTCAGAAGGGATTTCCATTTATATGACACATTTTAGAAAAGATATGGATCAGCAATGCATGTTCTCTGAGTGTCTCATGCCAAGCTGAACACTTGAGTTTGACCCTAGTGCACATTATAGAACGAGAATGAAATTTGATAATAAAATAATCGACGAATAGGACCATAAGTTGGGGCGGGGGGCTGGTTCGAAGGGAGAATCGAGGGGCTTTGGTTTTGATGGGATTTAGTTTGTGTGATGGGAAGTTAGGGGTAGCTGGGATGAAGGTTGCACTCAGCAGTGCTGTGGTACTTTGTGTCTTGAACTTACAAAAATAATGCTTATCTAGAATATTTATATATATTTTCTATGAAATACGACCATCATGGAATTGATGGTCTAAAATGGGGGACAACAAGAGATATTAGAATTAAGGGTAGATATACTCAAATTAATTGTTCTTAAATGGGAACAAATAGTTTATTTTTAAATTAAATGAGTATGTATTTTGAAATCACAACCATTAAATGAGAGATGTATGTATAGATTAAATTTTATGATTTAGATGAGGAGAGCTAAATTAGAAAAAGAAGCATAGAAGAGGGAAAGCAAAAAGCAGAATAAACAGAGAGACAATCATCATTTTATGAAGAAAGAATAGGTAATGGTTGTTATGTCAAACATCTAAAGGAAGAAAGTGCCTTTTCTATGCATGGCTTGAGTATGCGTCAGAGTTCCATACAGGTGAGTTCTGCTGCTATCAGAGGACTTGACATCTCATTGCATCTGCCATGTACATTGCTCTCTTTTGCCATGGTGGTCAAGCAGCCTGCCTTTGCAGGTCCCTCTGTATGAAATCACATCTGCTATCCCCACCTCCGCCTCTAAATTGTGTGTTTGAAATTTTGTTCTGAATCATTTTAAATGGGAAGATCTCAGGCACTGGCCAGTTTTATTCTATTCTTTTCCATCCTCACAAGGGCATCTCTGAGAGGGTAATCACCAGGAAACATAAGAGAGATTTTTACACTGTTCAGTTTTAAAGGGGCTTTGTGTACAGTTGAATTAAACTCCAAAGGGGCAAAAGCAGCCAGGAACAGAAATGGTCTATTACTCATTCTGATCTTCATCTGTTAAGTATAGATTTCAGCTTACAGTGAGTACTGTTATGTTTCTAATAAACGGAAATTAATTTTTGAACTCATATATTTTAGGCTTAACTCCCCCCCCCCCCCCCCCCCAACAAAGCATCAGAATGTTGCTGACTGAGGCCATTGTTGAAAGTTTGTCACCCTACTTCCTGTCTGCTTCACAGAAATTGTCATGCTGCTCTTTGCTGTGTGAAGTGGCTCCCATGGGAGATGCAAACAAAAGCTTTGGAACTTGCTTCTATTCACATTCAGTTTTAGGAGAAACATCTCACACCTACCATCTTGCCCAGCAGAATTAATATAAATCCAGTCATTCTGTTTGTATGTCCTCGTGTTTAAATGTATATAAACCAGTGTGTGAACATCTTAGGTTTCTGTGTGTGTTTGTGTGTGTGAATGTGTGTGGTGTACGCTTTGTATACAAATGGTGCTTTTAGGATCTGATATAAAGTCAGCACTAATTGAACAGTTTCAGAATTTCTCTTGCCATAGTCATCAGCTATCAATTGCTCAGACCTGCAGTGAGAACGAAGTGGCCATGCGTATATAAAAGACCTTAACTGATTTGCATGCTCGCAAATCCGCCTCGTAGAATCTGCTTACCTGTTTCCTTAGAAGTTCTTTGCTGGGAAACACCGTCTACTCCTGGGACCACTGCACCAGGAAGACAGGCAAGGGTGCGCCTAAACCGATCTAAATCTAAGGGAACTGCCCAAGAGCTGGATCACAAGCACATAGCTGGAATCTGGTTCGACCACAGGACTGAGACATCCAGTCAGACACAGTGAGCACAGGAAAAAAGGGAGTCAACCGAGATGGCGAAAGGCAAGCACAAGAACCACAAGAAACCCATAAACCAAAGGTTACTGACATAAACAGAACCAGTTCTCCCCCCATAAGCAAGCCCTGGATACCCATCACACAGAAAACAGGAGCTCAGAATTAAATCACTTCTCATGATGATGATGGAGGATTTTAAGAAGGACATAAGTAACTCCCTAAAGAAATCCCAGGAGAACACAGTTAAACAGGTAGAAGCCCTTAAAGAGGAAACACAAAATCCTTAAGAATTTCAAGAAAACACAACCAAACAGGTGGAGGAATTAGAACAAAACCATCCGGGAAATCTAAAACTGGAAATAGAAACAATAAAGAAATCTCAAGGGAAATACACGGAGATATATAACGTAGAAAGAGACAGAGTCATAATTGCAAGCACCCCAGCAACAGAATACAAGAAATAGAAGAGAGAATCTCAGCACAGAAGATACCATGGAAAACCTAACACAACAGTCAAAGAAAATGCAAAATGCAAGAAGCTCCTAACAGAACATCCAGGAAATCCAAGATGCAATCAGGAGACCAAACCTAAGGATAATAGGTATAGATGAGAGTGAAGATTCCCAATCTAAAAGGCCAGTAAATATTTTTCAACAAAATTATAGAGGAAAAATTCCCCAAACCTAAAGACGATACACCCATAAACACACAAGAAGCCTACAGAACCCCAAAAACAGACTAGACCAGAAAAGAAATACCTCCCGTCACATAATAATCAAAACACCAAATGCACAAAACAAAGAAAAAATACTAAAAGCAGTAAGGGAAAAAGGTCAAGTAACATATAAAGGCAGACCTATAAGAATTACAGCAGACTTTTCACCAGAAACTATAAAAGTCAGAAGATCCTGGTCTGATATCATACAGACCCTAGGGAACACAACTGCCAGCCCAGACTGCTATACCCAGAAAACTCTCAATCACTATAGATGGAGAAACCAAGATATTCCATGAAAAAACCAAATTTGCACAATATCTTCCCACAAACCCAGCACTTCAAAGGATAATTGATGGAAAACCCCAACACAAGGAAGGCAAACTACAACCTAGAAGAAGCATGGAAGTAATCTTCCAACAACCCCCCCAAAAAAAGGTAGCTACACAAACATAATTCCACCTCTAACAACAAAAATAACAGTAAGCAAACAATCATTTTTCCTTAATATCCCTTAACATCATGGACTCATTCTCCAATTAAAAGATGTAGACTATCAGACTGGATACATAAACAGGACCAGAATTTTGTTGCATACAAGAAACGCACCTCAGTGACAAAGACAGACATTACCTCAGAGTAAAAGGCTGGAAAACAATTTTCCAAGCAAATGGTCCCAAGAAACAAGCTGGAGTAGCCATTCTAATATCAAATAAAATCGATTTTTCAACCAAAAGTAATCAAAAAAGATAAGGAAGGACACTTCATACTCATTAAGGAAAAATCTACCAAGATGAACTCTCAATTCTGAAATCTACTCCCCAAATGCAAGGGCACCTACATACATAAAAAAAAACTTTACTAAAGCTCAAAGCACACATTGAAACCTCACACAATAATAGTGGGGATTTTAACACCCGCTCTCTCCAATGGACAGATCGTGGAAACAGACACTAAACAAAGACACATTGAAATTAGCAGAAGTTATGGACCAAACGGATTTAACAGATATCTATAGAACATTTCATCCTAAAGCAAAAGAATATACCTTATTCTCAGCACCTCATGGTACCTTCTCCAAAATAAGACATATAATTGGTCACAAAACAACCCTCAACAGATACAAAAAGTTTGGGAAAATAATCCCCTGCATCCTATCAGATCACCACAGACTAAGCTGGCTTTAATTAATGACAGAACCAGGGAAAACCCACATCCATGTGGAAACTGAAACAATGCTCTACTCAATGATGACTTTCTCAAGGAGGGAAATAAAGAAAGAAATTAAAGACTTTCTAGAATTTAATGAAAATGAGGAAACATCATACAGAACTTGTGAGGACACCATGAGGAAAGGAACATATCAACCAACCAGAGCCCCCGGGTCTAAACCACCAGCCTGGGAGACACTTAGGGAGGGACCCATGGCTCCAGCTATATATGCAAGGGAGCTATATAAGTGGGGAGAAGAGATCCTTGGTCCCAGGAGCTGGACGTCGTGGGGGGGGCAGATCCCTCGAGGGTGGGGAGGTGAGATACAGGGGAGGGTGGTTGGGGGTACACCAACGTGGAGGCAGGAGAGGGGGGAAGGGAGAGTGAGTTCCTGGGTGGAGGTTGGGAAATGGGGTAAGGAGAGAACATCTGAAATGTAAAAAAAATTTTCCAATGAAAAAAAAAAAACGAAAAAAAAGTATTTATTTACCAGTTCAACTTCTCTGAATTACTAAATTAGAACAGAAATTAAATGTTGTTTGGTGTTAAATCCAAAATCTACCTTTTTATTTAACTACAAAGAACCCAAACTTCCCCAAGTCAGAGACAGGAAACACAAAAACACATAAGAAGAATATAAAATATTTGTCCTGGCTATGGGGTGTGCTTGTGCTTATGCGTGTGCAGTGTCTGTTTTGTGCATGGATATGCACACAGAGGTAAAAAAAACCATGTTGTTTAATTCTCTGCATTATTCCCCTAAGATAATATCACTCATTGTATCTAGAGTATTCTATCAAGCAAAACACAGCAGAACCTCTTACACCTGGCCCCAGTGTAGAGTTATAGATATGCCATGAACACATCTGATTCTGTGAACTGGAACTCAGGTTCTCATGCTTGGTGAATAAGAACTTTTAAATTGAGAAATCTTACCAGCTCTAAGAATAGCTTCAGATAAACATGGTAGTAATATGTTTCAAAGACTATCAGAGATGATCAAATTATAGTTTGTTCTACCAATCAGTGACTTCCCATTCTCCCAACACATTCCATGGATGAGAGCTGTGACTCTAGAGAAAAAAGCAAGAAGTCTTCATGGCTTTGTGTCTTCAAATAGGCTGCAATGATTGTTTGGAGTTTGAATGTGCCTGCTCTCCCCTGAGGACCAGTGTACAGATTCCAGCACCCACAACTCTCTGTAACTCCAGCAAGGGATATTGTGATCTATTCTAGCCACCATGGGAAATGATTCATGCACAATCACCTACACTCACATAACAAAATGACATAAAAAATAATAAAATTAATACCTTCAAGATCAATGCCTGTTTGAAAATCACAACTATTGTATTCCAATTTTCCTGAATGTCTTCCTGCATCAAACTCTATGATGCTCCTCAGAGTCCTAGGGGAAAACATTATTCTGTAACAACCATATTCTTTTTGCTGATAAGAAACAGTGGCTGAAGCATTTGTTGTTTGGCAGAGCACATCCCAAATGTAAAAATATATTTTGTTGTGACATGTATCCCTAAAATGAAGTAAGTGGCTCTATATATGTGATGAATATAAACATCCTTTTGAATTCTGTATTCAGTTTAATATGTTACCACTTCTTTCTCTAAAATGCTTTCAAACATACAGATTACATGAATAAGGAAAATTCCATTTCCAAAATTTAGCAAGATTATTCCTGACGCTTAGATACCACAGCCTAAGTCTATGGGTATGTTTCACTAAGGAAAATAAATGCGAGGGACTGACCTTCCCATTCTGATACATGTGAGATAAAATTAGGTATTCTTCACTAAGAATTTGTGGTTAGGATTCTGTGACATTCTGTAATTTACTATACAAGTTTCTTTTCTTCAAAACTTAAGTCTTAGAATAAGTTGAAAATATTGAAGACAGTGGAGAACTTAACTTATTCATATGCATTTGAAAACTATCATAGAATGTATTCAATGTATTTTCTAATATCCAATCATGTAAGATAACTATGATACGAGCATCACAAACAGTGCAGTCAAGAGACCACAATCAAATCTTGTTTCTAATTGTATATTTTCCCAATGATATCATGTATTCAGGTCGTCCTTTAATCAAATTTCTTTATGTAATGATGGAGTTATCTGAATAAATTGTTGTGTGTTGTATTTACATGTGTTTGCATACATGTGTTGCAATGCATATGGAGACAGACAATAACATCAAGTGTCATTTCTTTTCAGATGTTTTTCCATCTTTATTTTTGAGTCAGAGTATTTAGTGGCCATTCAGCTAACCTGGATGTTTAGTGAAACTAAGGAATATGTCTCTTTCTATCTTCCCAGAACTGAGACTGCAGGTATGTTCTAACACAGGTTTTGTTTTCACAGAAATGAGTGATTAAAAAAAAAGTCTACATGCTTATAATTGAGTGAGCTATCTCCTTAACACCTAAATAACTCATTTAAAAAGGATTCATTTTATTTTTCCTCATCTTTGTGTGTGCATGAGTGGTGGTGTGTTTGTGTGTATGTGACGAGAAGAGAGGTGGAGAGTGAGAGAGAGAGAGAGAGAGAGAGATGAGAGAGAGAGAGAGAGTTGAAATGGTTCTTGGAACAGATCTCTCATCATCAGAATAGACTAGCAATACTGTTAACCACTAAGCATCTCCACAGCTCCCAGAACTTAAGATTCTGTAGATTCTATGACTTCTATGGCTATTCAATGTTTGATTCACCATGGCCTGTAAAAACAAGTTCATTCTTAAGCACTTTACCTTCTTAACTGATACAAAACTCCACTCAGTAGTTGTGAGATATCAAACTACATTTTAAACACACAACTTCCAGCTAACATCAGACTTTTTCCTGTTTAAAAGACCATTGAGGTACAGTTTCTTATTCGACTCTTTAGTGTCCTTATTCCTTCCACGGGCTTAACTTCTACACTTATCTAAATTTCTCCAGTGTGTTTTAAATCCCCGACTGCATAGTATTTATTTTCATATTAATCGTTATTTTTCCAGTATTAGCAAAAGGTAATTTATAACTGCACTCTTTTGCCCAAAATCCTTTAACTTTTCTAGAAGAAAGAAAAATTGTTAGTCCATTAATTCCAGTAATCTATGGTGCTACATTTATTCATTATGAGTGGAAACAAGATTTGACAGTAGAACCCACACATTAGTGAATGAGATTCTATCTTCAAAATTTTTAAATCTATGGTTTTTTTTAAAACATTTAAAACTAAACCCAGGATTTTGGGAAAGACAGAGAGGTGATGTGTCCTAATGGAGCAATGTCTTTAACCTTTAGTGAAGAGTTATAGGAGGTGGGACTCCAGGGAAATGAAAACCATGCTTTACCATGAGATCTATAAGTGAGTAAATTTGTGAATAAGTCAAGCAATACCCAAATTTCTTTCATCTTCCTTGTGATTTATATGTCTCGGAATGTTTTGAGCATCAGAGAAGTTAAAAAAAAATACAAATGTGATGCTTCCTTCTCACAGTATTCAGTTTTGTGAATAAAATTATGAGAAAAATATACAAAATGGAAAATTAAGTCCCTTTTTTAAATATTTTCAAATATATGTAGGGAAATTTTTAGTTGACGAGGAAATATGGATTCTATACTTTCCCCAGCTGCAATGAGTATTTCCAGGGAACGGGTCAGCACTTTTCTTGATTTTTGCCTCTGTGAGCAAAAGAGGCCTCACATGCAAACCTGGCTAATAAGATTCTGACTGGGGAAAACCCAGTAATTGGATGAGGTCATGTTATCTTCTTTCCCTTCCCTTCTTCATTCCTGTTTTTTCTCTGAAGAAGGCAGCTTAAAGGGCCCACTTCCCAAATGAAAATAATGTCTAACAATATTCACTCCCCAAACCCTCCCCTCTCTGATCCTACACTCCAGCCACTACCCCTTGCCTGTCCCCACATGGCCATGTGTCGGGGAAAAACAAAGGGAATGTTCTTTTTATTGAAGAGCATTTTAAAATTTTTCAAGATAGTAATACAAGTCTAGTTGGCACTGTTCTTTATTCCTTCTTGCAAAACACCATAAGAAAATATCACACCCATGGTTTTAGAGAAATTGTTTAAGAACAGTTTTTTGGGGGGGTGTGCAGGGAGCATGGAAGGACTGGAATAAGAGTGTGTTTGGGGGGCATAATATGAATTTCCCAAAAAATCAAAAAAATTTATGTTGAAAAATAAACATGTTTATTTTTTATTACCCTAGAACCACATACAGTAGATTCAGTAGTAATTCATTTAAATCAAGTGCCCCTATGTTAACATGGAGAGACATAAGATGGGTTTTCTTGGTTGTTAGGGACTGGCTAGCATGTGGATAATTCAGTAGTAAACAAAAAGGGCACTGTCTAAAACAAAGAAAATGATGAGGACCAACTGTCAAGGTGTCTGCTCCCCCCCACATTCATAATGGTTTATGTGTCCCCCTCTTGCTATGTAAATTATTATGACAAAAGGAATTTTCAGAAGAAAGATATTGTTTTGGTCATGGTTCAGGGGGGGAAAGGTCATAATGAGAGAAAGGCATGTAATAGGTGGAAAAAAAGCAGTATGTTCCTACACTTTTATTTTCCCACCAAGAAAAGAGTTTCTAGAACAGGAAATAGGACTGCTATAATCCTTCAAACCCTGTCACTGTAATGATATTTTCTACCAACAAGAAAGTGAGTCACCAGTTTTTCATTTTTTCATAACCCCCCAAAGTGAGCCAAAAATTAGGGGACCAAATGTTCCAATACAGGATCTTAGGGGAGACATTTCTTTTTTAACCCAAAACTATAAAATACAAACACACACACACACAACACACACCACACACACAATACATGAATGCAGTCACACACCATACACACACACCACGATACACAAAGCACTCATGCAATATGCACTTGTACACTCATGCACAACACACACAACACACACACACAAACACCACTCATACATGCATAATGATAATATACATATACACACTGGTATACATATACACAAACAAAATTTGTAGGCGGCCGAAGAGACGGCACCGGTTTTAAACATGGCTGGCACAGCGTCCTGTAGAAGCCTACTGCTCATGCGTCAGCCTCAAGCCCCTCCGAGAGGGCTTATGCAAATGAGGCATGAGCCCTAACCAATCACGGGGCTTATGCTAATGAGACATGAGCTCACAGGGCTTATGCTAATGAGGCATGAGCCTTAACCAATCAAAAGGGCTTATGCTAATGAGGCACAAGCCCCAGCCAACCCTGGGGCTTATGCTAATGAGGTATTGGCCCTAACCAATCCTAAGAGAACAGGCCGCCTGGCCCCCCCCCTTGGAAGGGTATATAAGCAGTGCATTTCTGCTGCTTGGGGGCCGCCCCTTCGATGGATAAAGACGGGTGCCTGGAATAAAAGAGCTGTCAAAGAAGAATCAGGCGTGTTGTGTCTTACTTGCTGGCCGAGAAAAACGCAACAAACTGGTGGCCCGGCTGAGAAGAGAGACCCGGCAGAGAGCACCCGGCACCAGCGGAGAAGAGACTCAGCGCCGGTGGTGACCCGGCGGTGGCAAGAGACGCGTCCGGGGGAGAGACGTGGCAGAGACACGGTGAGAGATAAGAGAGACACGCTGAGAAACGGCGAGAGACAATGAGAGAGATGCAGCAGAGACACGGCAGAGACACGGCGGAGACGCGAGAGATGCGGCGGCGGAGAGACGCGGCAGCCAAAGAAGACTAACAACAACGAGCCGACGACAACAACCTCATGGATTCAGAAACTGAGGTAAAAAGGTGTAGTTTTTAGTCGAGGTTCCCTGGGTTGGGACGAGTTAAGGATCCCTGCTTTGGGACAAGTCAGGGACAAGTGGAAGATCCCTGGGTTGGGACGAGATAAGGATCCTGCTTTGGGACAAGTCAGGAACGAGTGGAAGATCCCTGGGTTGGGACGAGTTAAGGATCCTGGTTTGGGACGAGTCAGAGACGAGTGGAGGATCCCTGCTTGGACGAGTCAGGGACGAGTTAAGGATCCCTGCTTTGGGACAAGTCAGGGACGAGTGGAAGATCCCTGGGTTGGGACAAGTTAAGGATCCCTGGTCTGGGAAAGAGTCAGGGACGAGTTAAGGATCCCTGGCTGGGACGATCAGGACGAGTTAAGGATCCCTGGTCTGGGACGAGTCGGGGAACGAGTGGAGGATCCCTGGTTTGGGACGAGTCGAGGACGAGTAGAGGCTCCCTGGTTTGGGACGAGTCGAGGTTCGAGTTAAGGTTCCCTGTTTGAGGTTCCCTGGTTTGGGACGAGTAGAGGTTCCTAGGTTTGGGACAAGTCAAGGTTTAGGGACGAGTTAAGGAAAGAGGCAATAAAAGGTCCGCAGATTTTCTAAGCTTGATATCTGTTGTCGACCGGAGTGGGTTGGCTTGGGTATCATAATAGTGATTTTTTTT
>JAJTUV010004256.1:7500-57420 GCA_021653895.1 Mastomys natalensis | reverse complement strand
GGGGGAAAACCAATATGGCGTCATCTGGTCCCTCTATTTCCCTATCTAGGCCTATCTAGTCCCTCTCATTCCCACTCTCTGGTCATCTCTATGGTCCTCACTAGTCCCTCTCTATAGACTTCACTATGGTCGTCTTTATGGTCCTCTCTAGGCTCTCATTATGGTTGTCTCTATGGTCCAATCTAGGCCCTCTCTAGGCCTTCACTATGGCTGTTTCGATGGTCTCACCTCGGCACTCTCGAGGCCCTCACCCTGGCGGTCTCAATGGTCTTCTCAGGGCACCATCTGGCCCTCACTAAGTCCATCTCTATGGTCTTCTCTAGGCACCATCTCGGCCCTCACTAAGTCCATCTCTACGGTCCTCTCTAGGCATTATCTAGGATCTCACTATGGCCATCTCTATGGTCCTCTCTAGGCCCTATCTAGGGTCTCAATATGGCCATTTCTATGGTCCTCTCTAGCCACTCCCTATGACCTCACTATGGCAGTCTCTATGGTTCTCTCAAGACCCCATCTGTGCCTGCATTCTAGCAGTCTCTGTGGTCCTCTCTAGACCCTCTCCTGGCCCGCTCTAGGGTCTTCTCTATGGACATCTCTAGGCCCCTCTAGGCACTCACAATGGCCATCTCTATGGTCCTCTCTATGCGTCACGAGACCCTTACTAGGGCTGTCTCTATGGTCCTCTCTACGACCTCACTTTGCTCTCTCTAGGCTCTCATTATGGTCAGCTCTATGTCCTATCTAGGCCCTATCTAGGCCCTCACTATGGCCCTCTCTATGGTTCTCTCCAGGCCTTCTCTAGGCCGTCACTATGGTTGTCTCTAATGGTCCTCTCTAGGCCCCCCTAAGGCCCTCACTATGGCCACCTCTATGGTCCTGTATAGGCCATCTCTAGGCCCTCACTACGGCTGTCTCTATGGTCTTCTCTACAACCTCTCTAGGCCATCTCTATGCAATTTCTAGGCCATCACTCTGGCCTTCCCTATGGTCCTCTCTTCACATCTCTAGGCCCTCAAGGGCTGTCTCTATTTTCCTCTCTATGACCTTTCTAGGCCCTCCCTAGGCTCTCTGTACGTTCGTCATTATAGTTCTGTGTAGTCCCTCTCTAGACAATCACTATGGCAGTATCTATGGTCATATCTAGGCCATTTCAAGGGCCTCACTATGACCGTCTCTATGGTTCCATTTCGGCCCTTCTAGGCCCTTACTATGGCCGTCTCTATGGTCCCATGTAGGCACACTCTAGTTCCTCACTGTGGACGTCTCTATGATCCTCTCTAGGACCTCACTAGGAAATCAATATGGCTGTCTCTATGGTGCTCTCTAGGCCCCTTCAAGGCCCTCAATATGGCCGTATCTATGGTTCTCTTCAGACACACTTTGACCCTCACATTGACTTTCTCAATGACCCCATCTAGGCCCATTCTAAGCCCTCACTCTGGCGATCTCTATGGTCCTTCTAGACCATCTCTAAGACCTCACTATAGTGATCTCTATGGTCCTTTCTAGACCATCTCGAGGCCCTCACTATGGCCATCTCTATGGTTCTCTCCAGGCCTTCTCAAGGCCCTCACTATGGTTATCTCTATGGTTCTCTCTAGGCCCCCCTAAGGCCCTCACTACAGCCATCTCTAGGGTCCTCTATAGGCCATCTCTATGCCCTTTCTAGGCCATCACTATGGCCATCCCTGTGGTTCTCGCTTCACATACTCTAGGCCCTCAAGGGCTGTCTCTATTTTCCTCTCTATGACCATTCTAGGCCCTCTCTAGGCCCTCCCTAGGCTCTCTGTATGTTCGTCATTATAGTTCTCTGTAGTCTCTCTCTAGACATTCACTATGGCAGTATCTATGGTCATCTCTAGGCCCTTTCTAGGCCCTCATTATGACCATCTCTATGGTCCCAACTCGGCCCTTCTAGGCCCTCACTATGGCGATCTCTATGGTCCTCTTTAGACACTCTTTGACCCTCACATTGACCTTCTCTATGAACCCATCGAGGCCCATTCTAGGCCCTCACTATGGCGATCTCTATGGTCCTTTCTAGACCATCTCTAGGCCCTCACTATGGTGATCTCTACGGTCCTTTCTAGACCATCTCTAGGCCCTCACTATGGCTGTCTCTTGGTTCTATTTAGGACATCTCTAGGCCCTCTCTAGACCCTCTCTAGAACCTCTCTATGGTCATCTCTATGGTCCTCTCTAGGCCACAACAAGGCCATCACTATGTCAGTCTCTATGGTCCTCTCTAGGTCATATCTAGACCATCACTATGGCTGTCTCTATGGCCTCTCTAGGCCTCTCTAGGCTCTCTCTAGACCCTCTCCTGGCCCTCTCTATGATCTTCTCTATGGTCATCTCTAGGCCCCTCTGGGCACTCACAATGGCCATCTCTATGATCCTCTCTATGCGTCTCTAGACCCTCACTAGGGCTGTCTCTTTGGTCCTCTCTAGGATCTCTCTAGGCCCTCTCTATGTTCTCTCTAGGCTCTCATTATGGTTGACTCTATGTTTCTCTCTAGGCACTGTCTAGGGCCGCTCTGTGGCAGTATCTATGGTCCTCCCCAGGCCCTCTCTAAGCCCTCAGTTTGAAAGTCTCTATGGTTCCCTCTAGCCCCTTATAGGCGTTCAGTATTGGCTGTCTCTATGAACCCTCCTAGGCCCTCTCTAGGCCCTCACGATGGCCATCTTCTATGGTGCTTTCTAGGCCCTGTCTAGGCCCACACTAAGATCGTCTCTATGTGCACACCTCGGACCACTCTGGGCCTTCATTATGGCCATCTCAATGGTTCAATCTCAGCTCTTCTAGGCCCTCAATATGGCCGTCTCTATGGTCCTATCTAGTACTTCTGTAGGCCCTCTCTAAGCCCTCTCTAGGCACTCTCTATGGTCTTTCTCATGTTCTTTTCTAGGCCCCCTCTGGGCCACACTATGGACACTTTTATGGTCCTCTATGCGTATCTAGACCCTCACTAGGGCTGTCTCTATGGTCCTCTCTAGGACCTCTCTAGGCCCTCTCTAGGCCCTCTGTATGCCCTATCTAGGCCCTCTGTATCGGTGTCACTATGGTCTTCTCTAGGCCCTCTTTAGACCCACACTATGGCCATCTCTATGGTCCTCTCGAGGCCCCCTCTAGGCCCTCACTATGACGATCTCTATTGTCCTTTCTATGCCCTCTCTAGGCCTCACTATGGCTGTCTCTATGGTCCACCCTAGGCCCTCTCAAGGACCTCTCTAATCCTCTCTAGGCCCGCTCTAGACCTTCTCTATGGTCTTCTCCAAGGTATTACTAGGCCAACACTAGGCCATCACTATGTCCGTCTCTTTGGTCCTCTCTAGACCATATCTAGGCTGTAACTATGGCTGTCTCTATGGTCCACTCTAGGCCTCACTCTGCTCTCTCTAGGCTCTCATTATGGTCGACTCTATGGTCCTCTAGGCACTCTTAGGCCCTCATTATGGAAGTATCAATGGTCCTCTCTAGGCCTTCTCTTGGCCCTCACTTTGGACATCTCTATGGTCCTTTCTAGGCCCTCTTTGGCCCTCACTATGGCCTTCTCTATGGCCCTATCTAGGACCCCACTATGCTCATACTCTAGCAGTCTAAATGGTCCTATCTAGGCCCTATCTAGGCCCTCACTGTGGCCGTCTACTTGGTCCTCTCTAGGCCCCTTCTAGGCCCTCACTATGCTCGTCACTATCGTCCTCTCTAGTCTCCTCTAGGACCTCTCTATGGTCATCTCTATGATCCTCAGTAGGTCCCCAATATGCCCGCACTCTGACAGTCATTATTGTCCTCTCTATGCACTCTCTAGGCCCTCACTATGGCCGTCAAGATGTTATCTCTAGGTACTATCCAGGGCCTCACTATGGCTGTCTCTATGGTCCTGTCTAGGCACTCTCTAACCCCTCAATATGGCCATCTCTATGGGCCTCTCTAGCCCCTTATTGATGCTCAGTATTGCAGTCTCTATGGACCCTTTTGGACCCTCTCTAGGCCCTCACTATGGCCATTTCTATGTTCCTCTCTCGCCCCCCTATAGGCCCTCACTATGGCGATCTCTATGTTCCTTTCTAGGCCGTCTCTAGGCCCTCACTATTGCTGTCTCTTGGTCCTCCATAGGACATCTCTAGGCCCTCTCTAGGTCCTCTCTAGACCGTCTCTATGGTCGTCTCTATGGTCCTCTCTAGGCCATATCTAGGCCGTCAGTATAGCTGTCTCTATGGTCTTCTCAAGGCCTCTCTAGGCCCTCTGGAGACCCTCTCCTGGCCCTCTCTATGATCTTCTCTATGGTCATCTCTTGGCCCCTCTAGGCACTTACAATGATCATCTCAATGATCCCTCTATGCGTCTCTAGACCCTCACTATTGCTGTCTCTATGGTCCTCTCTAGGACCTCTCTAGGCCCTCTGTGTGCTCTCTCTAGGCTCGCTTAATGGTCGACTCTATGTTCCTCTAGGCACTGTCTAGTGCCGCTCTGTGGCAGTATCTATGGTCCTTTCTAGGCCCTCTCTTGGCCCTCAATTTCATCGTCTCTATGGTTCTCTCTAGCCCCTTATTAGGCGCTCTATATGACTATCTCAATGGGCCCTTCTTTAGGCCTCACTATGGCAGTCTCTATGGTCCCATATAGGCCCTCTCTAGGGTCTCACTATGGCTGTCTCTATGGTCCTATCTAGGCTCTATCTAGGCACTCTATATGGCTATCTCAATGGGCCCTTCTTTAGGCCTCACTATGGCAGTCTCTATGGTCCCATATAGGCCCTCTCTAGGGTCTCACTATGGCTGTCTCTATGGTCCTATCTAGGCTCTATCTAGGCACTCACTATGGCAGTATCTATTGTCCTCTCTAGGCTGTGTCTAGGACCTATCTATGGTCATCTCTATGGTACTATCTAGGCCATGTCAAAGCTCTCACTATGGCCAACTCAATTGTCATATCTAGGCCCTCTCTAGGCCCTCGCTATGGCTGTATATATATTCCTCTCTAGGCACCCTCTAGCCCCTCACTATTACCATCTCTATGGTCCATCTCTAGGTCCTCACTATGGCTGTTTCTATGGTTCCATCTCAGCCCTTATAGGCCCTCAATATGCCCATCTCTATGGTCCCATCTAGGCCTTTCTAGGCCCCCACTATTGCCGTCCCTAGATCCTATCTTGGCCCTCTCTATGCCTTCACTATGGCCGTCTCTATGGTCCTCTCTAGGCCCTCTCTAGCCCCTCACAATAGCCATTGCTATGATGTTCTGTAGGCCCCCTCTAGGCCCACTGTAGGTCATCTCTATGGTTCTTTCAGGCACTCTCTATGCCCTAACTACGGACATCTCTATGGTCCTCTATAGACACTCTCTAGTCCATCTCTATGCCATCTCTTAGCCTTAAATATGACTGTATCTATGGTCCTCTCTAGGACCTCTCTAGGACCTCTCTTGGCCCTCTCTCGGCCCACACTATGGTTGTTTCTATGGTCCTCTCTAAGCTCTCACTAGAAAATCACTATGACCGTCTCAATGGTCTTCTCTAGGCCCTCTCTAGTCCCTTAATATGGCCTTCTCAATGGTCACCTATCGGCCCTCTCTATGCCCTCAATATGGATGTATCTATGGTCCACTCTAGGCACCTTCTAGGGCATCACTATTACCATCTCCATTGTCCTCTATAGGTTCTCTCTAGGCCCTCACTATGACTGCCTCTATGGTCCCATCTAGGCTCTTTCTAGGCCCTCACTATGGCCATCTCAATGGTCACATCTAGGCCCTCTCTAGGTACTCAATATGGCCATCTCAATTTTCATATCTAGGCCCACCCTAGGCCCTCACAATGGCTGTATATATGGTCCTCTCTTGGCACCCTCTAGGCCCTCATTGTTACCATTTCTATGGTCCTTTTTAATTCTTCTATAGGCACTCACAATGGCAGTCTCTATAGTCCCATCTCAGCACTATCTAGGCCCTCAATATGGCCATCTCAGTGATCCTACCTAGGCCCTCTCTAGGTCCTATCTGTGGCCATCTCTATGGTGCTCTCTAAGCCCACTCTAGGCCCTCTGTAGGGTCGTTTATATGGTCTTTTTTAGGCACGCTCTATGCCCTCTCTATGGCCATCTCTATGGCCCCATCTAGGTCCCTCTCTATGCCCTCAATATGGTCGTCTTTATGATCCTCTCTAGGCCCTCTCTAGGTATTCACTATGGAAATCTCAATGGTGTTATCTAGACTCCATCTATGCAGTCTCTATCGTCGGCTCTTTTGTACTTTTTAAGCCCTCTCGAGACCCTCACTATGGCCGTCTCTATGGTCCTCTATAGGATCTCTCTAAACCCTCTCTATTCCCTCTCTAGGACCTCACTTTGGCTGTCTCTATGGTCCTCTCTAGCATCTCTCTAGGCTGTCTCTAGGCCCTCTCTATGCCCTCACTATGACTGTTCTCTATAGTCCTCTCTAGCACCTCTCTAGGCTCTCTCTAAGTCCTCTCTAGGCCCTCACTATGGTCGTCTCTATTGTACTATCTAGGCCCTCTCTAGCCTTCATGGTCCTCTCTATGTCCCCTCTAGGATACTTCTAGGCCACCCCTTTTTTTCCTTTCTAGCCCCTCTCTAGGCCCTCAATATGGCTCTATCTATGGTCCACTCTAGGACTTCTCTTGTCCCTTCCTATGGATGTCTATGTGGTCCTCTCTAGGAACACTCTAGGCGCTCAGTATGGCCGTATCTATGGTCCTTTTAAGACCTCTCTAGGCCCTCATTATGGCCATCTCTATGGTCCCACATAAGTCTTCTCGAGGCCCTCACTCTGGCCATGTCTATTGACCTCTGAAGGCCCCATCTAGGCCATCTCTAGGCCATCTCTATGTTCCTCTCTAGGCCCTCTCTAGGCCCTCACTATGCCATTTTATGGTCCTCTCTAGTCCCTCTCTAGGCCCTCACTATGACAGTCTTGATGGTCCTATCTTGGCACCATCCAGACACTCATGAAGGCCCTCTTTGTGGTCCTCTGTATGCCCTCTCTAGGCCGTCACAATGGCTGTCACTATGTTCCAATGTAGATCCCTTCTTGGGCACATCTAGGCCATTCCAATTGTCCTCTCTAAGCCCTCTCTAGGCACTCATTTTGTCTGTCTATATATTCCCATCTAGGCCCTCTCTAGGCCCTCAGTATGGCAAACTCTATGATCCTTTCTAGGCCCACTCTAGGGCGTCACTATGGCAGTCTCTGTGGTTCTCTCTAAGCACTCTCTAGGCTACTTGCAGGCCATCTCTATGGTCTCCTCTAGTCCTTCCCTAGGCCCTCATTATGGCTGACTCTACGGTCTCAACTAGGCCTTTCACTAGGCCTTTACTATGGCCGTCTCTATGGTTCTCTCTAGGCCCTTTGTAGGCCCTTACTATGGCCGTCTCTAAGGTCCTCTTTGAAAGGGGCTCACAAGGGGGAGTCCCTCATGCTGATCTGGATTAGGCTTACCACCCAAGGACACACGAGACCATCTCGATGCAATTAGCCAAAAGGTAGATTTTTAAAACGAGGGGCCCCTTGGTTCGAATCATATCTCACAAAGGAGACAGGGATTCGACGAAGACCCCAGGAAGTTGGGAACTTTATAGGTAGGGGGTGGGAAGAGCAGGGAGATTTGGCGCGATTACACATGATTGGATATTTTAAACATCATCAATTTGCATAGACCAGTTATTTTTGACCATGAATCTTTGGACTCAAGAGTACAGATGACCCATTACTCATTTTCTTGTTTAGACTTGTATGCCTTTGTGTCCTTGCTTTCTTTTTTTGTTTTTGGTCACTTTGCCCCTGAAGATGCTCAAAATTTAATTATTATTATTATTATTATTATTATTATTATTTTTATTATTGCTAATTTTTAACAAGTTGTTAGTGGTCTCTGCTGACCATGAATTCCTTGCTCTGTGTCTCAAGATGTTTTTAATTTTTTACCCTAACACTCTTTAGGCCCACTCTAGGCCTTTTCTAGGCCGTCTCTATGGTACTCTGTAGCCCACTCAAGGCCACTTCTAGCTGTCTCTATGGTCCTCTATAGGCACCCTCTAGGCCATCAACCTGGCAGTATCTATGGTCCTGTGTAGGCCTTAACTAGGCTCTCACTATGACTGTCTCTATGATTCTCTGTAGACCCTGTATTGGCTCTCACTAATGCCCATCTCTATGGTCTTCTCTAGGCCGCCTCTAGTCCTCACTATGGCAGTCGCTAAGGGCCCCTCTAGGCCCTCACTATGGCAGTCTCTATGCACCCATCTAGACCCTCAAAAGACTTCACTATTCCAGTATCTATGGTCCTCTCTAGGCCCATCTAGGCCTTCACTATGGCTGTCTTTATGGTCCTCTCTAGGCCCTCCCTAGGCCATCACTATGGCCATCTCTATGGTCCTCTCTAGGCCCTCTCTATGACATTTCTAGGCCATCTCTATTGTCCTCTCAAAGATCTCTCTATGCCCTTAGTATGGCAGTCTCTATGGTCCTATCTAGGCCCTCTCTAGGCCCTCACTATGGCTGTCTATATGGTCTTCTCTAGGAACGCTCTAGGCCCTCAGTTTGGCCAAGTCTAAGATCCTCGTTAGGCACTCTCTAGGCCCACACTATGGCCCTGTCTATGGTCCACTCTAGGCCCTCTCAAGGCCTCTTCAAGGCCATCTCTATGGTCCTTTGTAGTCCTAGTCTAGGTCCACAGTATGGCTGTCTCTATGGTTCACTGTAGGCCCCCTCTAGGACACCTCTAGTATGTCTCTATGTTCCTCTCTTGGCACTCCGTATGCCCTCACTATGGCCATTCATTTGATCCTCTCTAGGAACCATCTAGGAGCTCAGTATGGCCGTATCTATGGTCCTTTCTAGACACTCTCTAGGCCCTCCCTATGGCTGTTTCTATGGTCCCATCTAGGCCCTCTCTAGGCCCTCATTATGGACGTCTCCATGGTCCCATCTAGGCCTTATATAGTCCCGCACTATGGACGTCTCTATGATCCTTCTAGGGACCTTCTAGGCCATCAATATGGCCATAACTATGGTCCTGTCTAAGACGTATAAAGGCCATAACTATGGCCGTATCTATGGTGCTCTCTAGGCCCTCTCGTGGCCCATACTATGGCCATCTATATGGTCATTCTTAGGCCCCCTCTAGGCCACTTCTATTCCCTCTCTATGTTCCTGTCTAGGCCCTCTCTTGACCCTCACTATGACTGTCTCTATGGTCCAATCTAGCCCTCACTAGGCCATTACTATGGCAGTCTTTGTCGTCATCTCTAGGCCCTATCTAGTCCTTCACTATGGCTGGCTCTATGGTACTCTCAAGGAACCCTCTAGGCCCTCAGTATGGCCATATCTATCGTGCTCTCTAGGCCCTCTAAAACGCCTTCACTCTGGCCATCTCTAAGGTCCTCTCTAGGCCTCCTCTAGGCCAATTCTAGGCCGTCTCTGCGGTCATCTCTAAGCAATCTCTAGGCCCTTACAATGGCTGTAACTACGGTCCCATCTAGGCCCTCATTGTGGCCGTCTCTATGGTCCATTCTAGGCCCTCTGTAGGCCCTCACTATGGCCATCTCTATCGTCTTAACTAGGAACCCTATAGGCCCTCAGATTGGTCAAATCTAAGGTTCTCTCTATTCTCTCTCTAGTCCCACACAATGGCCATCTTTATGGTCCTCTCTAGGCCTACTCTAGGCCACTTCTAGGCCGGATCTATGGTCCTCTGTAGTCCCAGTCTAAGTCCACACTATGACTTTCATTATGGTCCACTGTAAGCCCCATCTATGACACCTCTAGTCCATATTATGGTCCTCTCGAAGCCCTCTCTATGCCATGACTATAGCCATATCTATAGTCCTTTCTAGGACCTCTCTTGACCCTCACTATGGAGGTCTCTATGGTCCTTTCTAGGTGCGCTCTAGGCCCTCACTATGGCTGTCTCTTTGGTCCTCTTTAAGTACTCTCTAGGCCCTCACTCACTATGGCCGTCTCTTGGTCCCATCTACGCCCTCTCAAGACCCTCACTATGGCGTATCTATGGTCCTCCATAGGCAAGCTTTAGGCCCTCACTATGTCTATATCTATGGTCCTCTCAAGGCCCTCTCTAGGCCCTCATTATGGCCATCTCTATTGTCCACTCCAGGCCTCTCTAGTCCCCCACTATTGCCATCTCTATGGTTCCATCTAGGCCCTACTTAGGCCCTCACTTTGGCATCCCTATGGTACCATCTAAGCCCTCTCTAGGCCATCCAATGGCAATCTCTATGGTACTCTCTAGGCGCTATCTAGGCCCTCATACTGGCAGTCTCTATGGACTTCTCTAGGCCCTCATTAGGCACTCACAAGGGCACTCTCTTTGGTCCCCTCTAGTCCCTCTCTAGGCCCCTCACTATGGCCATAATTATGGACCTATCTAGGCCACTATACCTCATTATGGCTGTCACTATGTTCCTCTCTTAGAACTCTCTAAGCCCTCTCTAGTCCCTCTCTTGGCCCTCTATATGGTCATCTCTATGGTCCTCTCTAGTCCCTCTCTAGGCCCTCACTACGGCTGTCTCTATGGTACACAATAGGGCCCTCTCTAGAACCTCACTATGGCCCTCTCTATGGACCTCTCTAGGCCTCCTCTAGGCTACTTCTAGGCCGTCTCTATGGTCCTCTCAAGGCCCCCCTCTAGGACCTCGCTATGGAAGTCTATATGGTACTCTCTAGGCCTATCTGGGCCATAACTATGCAGTCTCTATGGTCCTTTCTATTAACAATCTAGGACCTCAGTATGGCCATAACTATGGTCCTCTCTAGGCCATCTCTAGGCCCTCAATATGGCTGTCCTCTGGTCCTCTCTAGCCCACACTATGTCAGTCTCTATGGTCCTCTCAAGGCACCATCTATGCTACTTCTAGGCCATCTCTATGGTCCTCTCCAGGCAAAATCTAGGCCCTCACTATGGCCGTATCTATCGCCTCTGTAGGCTACATCTAGACCTCCTCTAGGCCATCTCTACAGTCCTCGCTAGTCTCTCTCTAGACCCTCACTATTGCCGACTCTATGGTCCTCTCTAGGCTCTCTCTATGCCCTAATTATGGCCATCTCAATGGTCCTTTCTAGGCCCTCATTATGGTCGTCTCTAGGCCCATCTAGGACCTTTCTAGGTCATAAATATGGCCATCTCTATGGTCCTGTCTAGGCCCTCCCTAGGCCATCACTATGGCCATCTCTATGATCCCATCTAGGCCTTCTCTAGACCGTCCCTATGGTCCTCTCTAGGGACCCTTTAGTCCCTCACTTGGTCATCACTATGATCCTCTCTAGGTCCTCTCTAGGCCTTCTCTATGCCCTCACTATGGCCGTCTTGATGGTCTTGTCTATGGACCCTCTAAACCTCACTATGGCTGTCTCTATGATCCCCTCTAGGCCCTCACTCGGCTCTCACTAATGGCCGTATCTATGTTCCCCTCTGGATACTCTCTTGGACCAAACTATGATTGTCTCTATGGTCCTGTCTAGGGCCCCACTAGGCCACCTTTAATCCATCTCTATGGTCCTCTCTAGGCCCTCTGTAGGCCATCATGATGGCCGCTCTATTACCTCTCTAGGCTTTTCTGGTCCTCAGTATGCCATCATGTGGCCATCTCTATAATCCTCTCTAGGCCCTCTCTAGGCCCTCAGTATGGCCATATCTATGGTCCTCTCTAGCCTCTCTGTAGGCCCATACTGTGGCGTCTCTATTGGCCTCTTTTGGACCTTATGGCACACACTATGCCCGTCTCTATGGTCCTCTCTAGGCCCCCTGAAGGGACTTCAAGGTGGTCTCTATGGTCCTATCTAGGCCCCCTCTAGGCCCTCACTATGTCCGTCTCTATGCTCCTCTCTAGGAAGCCTCTAGAACCTCACTATGGCCGTATTTATGGTTTTCTCTAGGCCCTATCTAAGCCCTATCTAGGCCCTCACTATGGCTGTCTCTATGGTCCATTCTAGCCTTCACTATGTCAGTCTCTGTGGTCCCCTCGAGGCCCCCTAAGGCTGTTTCTATGGTCCTCTCTAGGCCCTCAATATGGCAGTCTATATGGTCCTCTCTAGGCACCGTTTAGGCCCCATTATGGCCGTTTTTATGGTCCTATCTAATACCTCTCTAGACCCTCACTATGGGGGTCTCTGTGGTGGCATCAAATTCCTCTCTAGGCCCTCACATGGCCGTTTCTATGGTAACATCTAGTCCCTTGTAGGCCCTCACCATGGCCATCGCTATGGTCCTCTCTAGGTCCTCAATATGGTCTTCCCTATGGTCCTCTCAAGGCACCCTTTAAGCCCTCATTATGGCTGTCTCTATGGTCCTATCTAATCCCTCTCTATGCCCTTGATATGGCCATCTCTGTGGTCCTCTCTAGGCCCCCTCTAAGCTCCTTCAAGGCCATCTCTATGGTCCTCTCTAGGTCCCTTCTAGGACATCACTATGGCTGTCTCTATGATCCTCTATAGGCCCGCTCTAGTCCTTCACTATGGCCGTCTCTAGGGTCCTCTCTAGGAACCCTCTAGGATCTCAGTATGGCCGTCTCTAGGTCTACTCTAGGAACCCTCTAGGACCTCAGTATGGCTGTATCTATGGTCCTCTCTAGCCTCTCTCTAGGCCTGTACTATGGCATCTCTATGGTACTCTTTAGGCCCTATCAAGTCCCACACTACGGCAATCTCTATGTTCCTCTATAGGCCCCCTCTAGGCTACTCCTAGGCCATCTCCATGGTCCTCTGTAGGCCCCTTCTAGGCCCTTAATTTGATGTCTCTATGCTCCTCGCTAGGAAAACTCTAGGACCTCAGTATGGCCATATCTATGGTCCTCTCTAGGCCCTCTCTAGGCCCTCACTATGGGCATCTTTCTGATCCCAGCAACGCCCTCTCTAGGTTCTCACAATAGCCCTATCTATGGTCCTCTAGGCTCCCTCTATCCTCACTATGCCTCCAAGACCTCTAGCCTCTCTAGCCTCACTATGTCTCTTTATGGCCGTACATAGCCACCAAAGGCCTATGTCTTCCTAGCCTATAGCTTCATATGCCACTCTAGTCCTCGCCCCTCTCCCCTCACATGGCGTCTCTATGCCTCTTAGGCCCTTGGCCCTCAAGGCAGTCCTATGGTCCTCTAGGCCTATCTAGCCTTAAATGCCGTCTGTCTCAAGTAGCCCTCACTATCTCTAGTATCTCTCTATGCACACTTTGGCCCTCACTATGCTGTCTCTAGGTCCTCTCTAGGCCCTCCTATGCCTCTCTCGCCTCACTTGGCCTCTCTATGGCCCATTTAGGCCCCTCTAGGCCCTCACTATGCAAGTCTATGGTCCTCTCTGACCCCATTAGGTCACCTAAAGTCCGTCTCTATGGTCCTCTCTAAGCCCTATCTAGGCCCTCACTATGGTCATCTCTATGGCCTCTAGGACCTCTCTAGTCATTCACTATGTCAGTCTCTATCATCCTCTCTAGGCCTCTCCAGGTCCTCACTATGACCATCTCTATGTGCCCATCTAGCCCCTCTCTAGGACCTCATTTGTCCTTCTTATAGACAATCTAAGCCTCTCTAGGGCCTCATATGGCCATCTCTATCATCTTCCCTGGGCACCTCTAGGCCCACACTATGGCAGTCTCTATGGTCCTCTCTAGCCCTCTCTAGTCCCTCATTATGGCTGTATATATGGTCCTCTCTAAGCCCTTTCTAGGCCCTCAGTATGTCTGTTTCTATGGTATCTCATCTAAGTCCTCTCTAGGCCCTCACTATGCTGTCTCTATGGTCCTCATCTAAGCCTATGTAGGCCTTCACTATCCCATCTCTGTGGTCTTCTCATAGGACATCCTCTGGGCCTCAGTATGGCCATATCTATGGTACTCTCTAGGCCACTCTCAGCCCTCACATGACCTCTATGGTCCTTCCTAGGCCCTCTCAAGGTCACATTATGGTCATCTCTGTGGTCCTCTCTAGGCCCTCTGCTATCTATGGCACGCCTCTAGCCTCATTGCCGTATCTATGGTCTCCTAGGCTTCCTTAGGCGTCTCATGCTAGGCCCTCATATGGCCATATCTATGTGTCACTATGACTCTATGGCCTCTACCTCAAGGCACCTTATGTATCTGTCTCTTGCCTTAACCGTCCTTCTATGGTCCTTCTAGGCCTACTAGGCCCATATGCACTATGGCTCAGCCTTTAGGCCTATATGGTCCTTCAGCCTACTAATCTATGTCCACTAGAAGCCCTCACTATGGCCGTCTCTATGGTCCTCTCTAGGGACCTTCTGGGCCCTCAGTATGGCTGTATCTATTGTCCTTTATAGGCCTGCTCTAGGCCCTCACTATAACCCTCTATGGTCCTCTCTAGGCCCTCACAAGTCCCAGACCATGGCCATTTCGGTGGTCCTCTCTAAGCCCTCTCTAGGCCCTCAGTAAGGCCGTTTCTATGATCTCATCTAAGCCCTCTGTAGGCCCTCACTATTATGTCTCTATGGTCCCATCTAGGCCCTTTCTAGGCCCTCACTAAGGCCGTCTCTATGATCTTCTCTAGGCACCCTCTGGGCTCTCAGTGTGGCCATATCTATGGTCCTCTCTAGGCCTGCTCTCGGCTCTCATTATGACCTATGGTTCCATCAAGGCCTTCTCTAGTCCTACACTATGGCCGTCTCTATGGTGTACTCTAGGCCCACTCTAGGCCACCTCTAGTCCCTCCTATGGTCCTCACTAGGCCCTCACTATGACCATATCTATGGTCCTATCTAGGCCCTCTATAGGCACTCACTATGGCAGTCTCTATCGTCCTCTCAAGGTCCTCTCTAGGCCTCCCTAGGCCCTCCTATGACCATCTATATGGTCCCATCTAGAACCTTTTTAGGCCCTCACTATGTCTGTCTCTATGGACCATCTAGGCTTTCTTAGGCCCTCACTATGGCCATCTCAATGGTCCTCTCTATGCACCCTCTAAACCCTCACTATGGTCGTCTCTATGGTCTTTCTAGGCCATACTAGGCTCACTTTGCCCCTCACTATGACCGTCTATATGGTCCTTTCTAGTCCCTACTAGGCCCTCACTATGGCCATCTATATGGTCTCAACTAGGCCCTCTCTAGACCCTCACTATGTCCATCACTATGGTTCCATCTAGGCCTTCCTAGGCTCTGAGTATGGTCATCCCTATGGTCTTCTCTAGGCTCCTTCTAGGCCCTCACTATGGCAATCTATATGGTCCTCTCTAGGCCCTCTATAGGCCCTTAGTATGGCCGTTTCTATTGATCCTCTCTAGGCCCACTCTAGGACCTCAAAATGGCTGTCTTTATGATGGCTCTCTAGGTCTTCTCTAGGCATACACTTGGCCGTCTCTATGCTCTGTTAGGCCCTCTAACTCTAGCTGTCTAATGGCATTTCTAGGCCCTCTCTAGGCCCTCTTAGCCCTCCTATGTCTCTATGGCACACCTTGCCCTCACCATGGCGTATATTGTCCTCTGGCACCTCAGCCCTCACTATGCGTCTATCCTCTAGCTCTCTGCCCATATAGGCGTCTTATGGTCCCTCTAGGCCCTCAATGTCCTCACTATGGCCTTCTATGGTCCTGCTAGGCACTCTCTAGGCACACAATATGGCATCTTATCTCCTCTCTAGGCCCTCTCTAGGCCTCATTATGGCCATTCTATAGTCCTCCTATGGCACCCATCTAGGTCCTACACTATGGCCTCTCTCTATGGTCCTTCTTAGGTCCCTCTAGGCCCTAACTATGGCCGTCTTATGGTCCATCTAGGTCCTCTCTAGGCCTTTCATTATGGCCATCTCTATGGTCCTCTCTAGGCACCCTGTAGGCCCTCACTGTGGCTGTCTCTATGGCCCTCCAAGGCTGTCTCTATGGTGCTCTCTAGGCCCCTCTAGGCCCTCACATGGACTGTGTCTATGGTCTTCTCTAGGCCCTCTCTAGTCATCACTATGGCCATCTCTATGGTCCTCTCTAGGCCTTCTCTAGGCCCTCACAATGGCCGTCTCATGGTCCATCTAGACCTTACTAGGCCCTCACTCTGGCCATTTGTAGGTCCATTTAGACCTCTAAAGGCCCTCACTATGCTCTCTTGGTGCCTCTAGCCTCTTAGGCCTCACTATGGTCCGTCTCTATAGTCCTCTAGGACCTCTCTAGTCACTCACAATGGCAGTCTCTATCATCCTTCTAGGCCCTCTCTAGTCCTCACTATGGCCGTCTCTATGGTCCATCTAGGCCCCATCTAGGACCTCATTTTGTCATTCACTATGGTCCCATCTAGGCCCTCTCTAGGGCCTGTCTCTATGGTCTTCTCTGGACACCTTCTAGGCCCTCACTATTGTCATCTCTATGATCCTCTATAGGCCCTCTCTCAGTCCTCGCTATGGGAGTCTATATGGTCCATCTAGACACTCTCAATGTCCTCACTATGGCCATCTCTATGGTTCCATATAGGCCTTCTAGGCCCACACTATGGCCATTTCTATGCTCCTCTCTAGGCACCGCGTAGGCACACAATATGTCGTCTCTATGGTCCTCTCTAGGCCCTCTCTAGGCCTTCATTATGGCTGTTTATGGTCCTCTCTAGGCACCCTCAAGGCCCACACTATGGCCGTCTCTATGGTTCTCTCTAGGCCCTACTAGGCCATCATTAATGCCATCTATATGGTCTCATCTTGGCCCTCTCTAAGCCCTCAGTATGGCCGTTTCTATAGTCTCATCTAAGACCTCGCTAGGCCCTCACTATGCAGTCTCTATGGTCCCATCTAAGCCCTATGTAGGCCCTCATTATTCCGTCTCTATGGTCTTCTCTAGGGACCTTCTGGCCATCAGTATGGCCATATCTATGGTCCTCTCTAGGCCCTCTCTAGGCCCACATATGGCCTCTCTATGGTCCTCTATAGCTTCTCTATGGTCCTCTCTCTAGGCCCTCACTATGGCCTATCTCATGGTCCTCTCTAGGCCCTCTCTAGGCCCTCATATGGCTGTCTTATGGTCCTCTCTAGGCCTCATCTAGGCCTCTAAAATGGCCCTTTATGGCCTTCTAGCCCATCTCTAGGCCTCACTATGGCCATTACTATAGGCCACTCTAGGCTCTCTAGGCCCTCACTATGGCTGTCTCTATGGTCCTCTCTAGGCCCTTCTAGGCCCTCACTATAGGCAGTCTATATGGTCCTCTCTAGGCCTCTCTAGGCCTCACTATGGCCTCTCTATGGTCCATCTAGGCCCTCTTAGGCCCTCACTATGCCACTAGCCATCTTGTGGTCCTCTCTAGGCTCTATCTAGCCCTCATATGGCGTCTCTATGGTCCTCTCTAGGCCCTCTCTAGGCCTCACTATGGTGTTCTATGAGCCTCTCTAGCCTAACCTCTAGGCCCTCCTATGGCTTCTCTTATGGTTCTCTAGGCCCTCTCTAGGCCCTCACTATGGCATCTCTGGTCCTCTCTAGCACCTCTAGGCCCTCACTATGGCATTCTATGGTCCTCTCTAGGCCTCTCTAGGCCTCACTATGGTCTCTCTATGGTCTTCTCTAGGACCTCTAGCTCTCATTTCTATGGCCTCCTATGGCCCTCTCCTAGGCCCTAGCTTAGGCGTCACTATGGTCCATCATGCCCTCTCTAGGCCCTCACTATTGGTCTCCATGGTCCTATCTAGGCCCCTCTAGGCCCTCAGTATGGCGTCTCTTGAGCCTCTCTAGGCCATCTCTAGCCCTCCTTATGGCCATCAGTATGGTCCTTTCCAAGACCTCTTTAGGCCCTCACTATTGTCATATTTTTGGTCCTCCTAGGCCCCTCTAGGCCCTCAATATCGCCCTCTCTATGGTCCTCTCTAGGCCTCTCTAGTCCTCACATGGCCGTCTCTATGGTCCTCTCTAGGACTCTCTAGTCCCTCACTATAGCCCTCTCTATGCTCCTCTAGGCCTCTCTAGGCCATCTCTAGACCCTCACTATAGCCGTATCTATGGTCCTCACTCTAGGCCACCTCTAGTCCCTCTCTATGGATATTTCTAGGCCCTCTCTAGGCCCTCACTCTGTCCATCTCTATGGTCCTCTCTAGGCCCTCTCTAGGCCCTCACTATGCCCAGTACTATGGTCCAATCTAGGCCCCCTATAGGCCTCACTATGGCTGTCTCTATGATCCTCACTAGGCCCCTTCTAGGCCCTCACTCTGGCAGTCTATATGGTCCTCTCTAGGCCTCTCTAGGCCCTCAATATGGCCATCTCTATGGTCCTATGCTCTCTAGGCCCTCTCTATGGCCATCCTATGTCCTCTCTAGGCCTACTATAGGCCCATCCTATCACTGTGTCTATGGTCATCTCTATGGCCCTCTAGGCTCTCATGGCACTCTCTAGGCTCCATATTAGGCTTTAGGCTATATGGCTTTTATCTCATTAGGCCTACTCAGGCCTTCATTATGGACTCTCTATCGTCCCATCTAGGCTTTCTAGACTTATGGCATTTTGGTCCATCTCTATAGGTCCATTGCCCTAGGCCTTTGGCCTCTCTAGGCCCACACTATTGGCCGTTTAATGCTCCTCTCTATGCCCTTCTAGGCCCTTACTATGGCCGCCTCTATGGTGCTATCTAGTCCCCCTCTAGGCCCTCACTATGGCACTCTATGGTCCCTCAAGGCCCTCTCTAAGCCCTCACTATGGCTGTCTCTATGGTCCACTTTAAGACCCTTTCTAGGCCTTCACTATGGCAGTCTCTATGGTCCCTATCTAGACCCTATAGGTGCTCACTATGGTCATCTCTATGGGCCTCTCTAGCCCTATATGCCACTTCTTGGCCGTTTCTATGCTCCTATCTAGGCCCCATCTAGGCCCTCAATATGGCCATCTCTATGGTCCTCTGAAGGAACCCTGTAGGCCTCGCTACGGCCATATCTATAGTACTCTCTTGACCCTCTCTATGCCCACACTATGGCCATGTCTATGGTCCTCTCTAGGCCCTATCTAGGTCCACAATAAGGCTGTCTGTATGGTCCTCTCTACGCCCCCTATAGGCACTTCTAGGCCATTGCTATGGTCTTCTTTATGCCACTTCTAGGCCTCACTATGAAGTCTCTATAGTCTCTCTAGGCCCTATCTAGGCCCTCACTATGGCCGTCTCTATGATCCTCTCTAGGCCCCATCTAGGCCACTTCTAGGCCAGTCTCTATGGTCATTTCTAGTCCCTCTCTAGGCCTATCTAGGCCCTCACTATGGCCGTCCCTATGGTCCTCTCGAGGCCCTGTCTAGGACCTCACTATGGCTGTCTCCATTATCCCATCTAGGCCCTCTCTAGGTCTTCAATATGACCGTCTCTGTGGTGCTCTCTAGGCACCCTCTAGGCCTCACTATGGCTGTTCTATGGTCCTCTCTAGGCCTCTCTAATCCTCAATATGGCAGTCTCTATGGTCCTCTCTAGGCCCTATCTAGTTCCTCATATGGCTGTCTCTATAGTCCTCTCTAGGACGCTCTAGTCCTCAATCACATATCTATGGTCCTCTCTAGGCCCTCTCTAGAACTCACTATGGCCATCACATGGTCCTCTCTAGGCCCTCTCTAGTCCCTCACTATGGCCATCACCATGATCCTCTCTAGGCCCTCTCTAGTCCCTCACTATGGCCATCTCCATGATCCCAGATAGGCCCTCTCTAGGCCTTCATTATGGCCAGTCTCTATAGTCCTCTCTAGGCCCTTTCTATGCCATGAATATGGCAGGCTCTATGGTCCCATCTAGAACCTTACTAGGCCTTCATTATGACTGCCTCTATGGTCCTATCTAGGCACCCTCTAGGCTCTCACTATGGCTGTCTCTATGATCCTCTCTATGCCCTCTCTAGGCCGCACTATGGCCGTCTCTATGGTCCTCTGTAGCCTCCTCTAGGCCCTCACTATGGCAGTCTCTATGGTCCTCTCTAGGCCTTCTCTAGGCCCTTACTATCCCATCTCTATGGTCCTCTCTAGGCCCACTCTTGTCCACTTCTAGGCTGCCACTATGGTCCCATCGAGGAACTCTCTAGGCCCTCACTATGGCCGTCTCTTGGCCTCTCTAGACCTTCTCTATGCACTCACTATGGCTGTTTCCATGGTCCCATCTAGGCCCTCTCTAGGCCTCAATATGGATGTCTCTTTGGCCCCATCTAGGCCCTAACTAGTCCCTCACTATGGACTCTCTATGATCCTCTCTTGGGACCCTCTAGGCCCTTACTATAGCTGTATCTATTGTCCTCTCCTGCAGTCTATTTATTCTGATCATTACATTCCTCTCCCCTGATTCTCCTTTCCAGATTCTCACCAACAGACCCAACTCCATGCCCTTTCTTTCTTTCTTTAGAAAGCAAACAAGTGAGCAAGCAAACAAATTAAAAAAAAAATCCAACCACAAGGAACTGGAGACAGGCCTTCTCACTGGCCTGAAGCTCACCAGGTAGCTCTGCCCTTGGATCCTCCTGTGTCTGCCTCCTGAGTCCTGGGATTGCAAGTGTGCACACTCACATCAGGCTTCAAAAAAATCAAACATGAGCTCTGGAACTGAAGTCAGGCCCTATGTCTGTATGCAGGCACTTGCATGCCTGTGCTTTTGCTACAGTTTTTTGAGACAAGAGTTTATTATACATAGTACATGCTAGACCCATATTTGCAGAGATCCTCCTGCCTCTATCTCCCAAGTGGTTAAATTATAGGCATGTTGGTATACTTGACTTATGTTTAGGCTCTTTTTTGTTTTTGTTTTTGTTTTTGTTTTTGTTTTGGGGGATTCTGTTTGCTTGTTTGTTTTTTAAGACAGGATTTCTCCATGTAGACCGGGCCCTGTACTGGGACTTGCTTTGTAGACCAGGCTGGCCTTTAACTCATAGAGATGTGCCTGCCTCTGCCTCCCAAGTGCTCTGTTTAAAGGGGTATGCCACCACCATCCGGCTATATGTTTAGGTTTTTAACTGCTAAGCTATCGCTCCTGTCCTTGTCATAGTTTTAAAGCATCTGAGTTATGTTAGAGCAGCAATAGTAATTAGAATTATTCTATTAGAGTCAGAGAAGAGTATGACATTAGCACTGGTCATTCACCAAAGTTGGGAAAATTTATACATGGTGAATAACATTGCCTTTAGAAAGGTAGATAAACAAAACCTACACAGCATCACAGATACACTTGACTGCAGCCTTGGGCTTTTCCACCTGGCCTCTTTGTTCCCAGAAATAATTAAGACTCTGAGACTTAATATTTCATGACTAAATACATAGGCCAAAAGCTTTGGCTTGTTCCCTGACTAACTCATAACTTAATTACCAGTTTATTCTATTTTAAGTCCTGCTACATGATTGGCTACCTCTCCTCAGTCTCTTGTAACCATCTCCTTCAGTATTCAGGGTGAATAGTCTGTGTTTGACTCTTTTCTAGAACCCTCTGGCTCTCTGTCAGATGTCCCACCTTCTATTCCTGCCTTAGCTTACTGGCCATAGGCCTTTTCTTCACAGGTGATGTTTAAGAGACTCTCTCTACATTGACCATCAGTGGATATTAATTAAGCCTATATGGGTTGTTGAGAAGCATAAACAACCAAATACACTACTCACAGTGCCCTAAAAACAGTCACAGGAGATGAGTCTGACTGCAGCTTTATCAGTAAAACACATTTGCTATGATGTGGCAACATCTCGCCAGCCAACATCTCACTAGCATGGTTCTCAGAATGGCTGAGGTAAACCCAGTATGATACAAAAAGCCAGAGGCCTGGAGGTGGCTGTTTGCACAGACTGTTCCCTACTGGAGGCAACTGTGAGTCACTGGCTTCTCAGCCCTGGATGAAATCTCCCTCCAGAGCAGCCCCCTCCACACTTGGCTTATGTGATCCCAAGTCATTTTTCTTTACTCCATTTGCTGTGTGCTTTAAAAAGAAACAAATCCTGGATGGAATGAGCATATAGGTATCCTGGTGGAGGTAGGAAATAGCCAGAGCTGCAAGTCTGAAGCTAGAGTCTTTTTTCTTTTTCACAGTGCTGTGGATGGAACCTGGGCCTCCTGTGTGCTAGGTCCGAGCTCTACCACTAAGCCACACTCCCAGATTTTGGTTGTTTTGAGGATCTGATCTCACTTTGCAATGCAGGCTGGAGGTGGATTCATAATCCTATAGCCTCTGCTTCCAGTGTGCTGGGATTTCAGAGTGTAACACACACGATGCCTGACTCGAGTTTTTATGTATCATCTTCTAGAACTGTGTTAACTACAAGCCAGTATCCTTGAGACTAGGGGGCTCTGATAAATCCTGGAGCAATACATCTGGGTTTCATGCCTGGAAGGGTAGATGGATCTCTACAGGGTCCAGCTTAGCCTAGTCAGTATGTAGATTAAAACATAACTTGGTCTTCCAGGCTCCAGTGGATATTTTCTATCCAATGGATTCACTGATGGCTCTGGTTAAACTAAGTGGGTCACAAAACCAAACCAAAGGCATGAATTGGAGAAGGAACAGGAGGGAAGAGGAGGGTTGTAGTGGTGATAAGGAGACATGAGAATACGGAGAGAAAGTGATCCAAAGACATTATATGCATGTATAGAACTATTAAATTCCTAACTTAGGTTTTGCTTTGTATTAATTTTAAAATAGCCAGGTGTGGTGGCAGAGGCTGGCAGGATCTCTGTGAGTTCCTGATAGCCATTTCTATCGAGGAAAGTTCCAGGATAGCCAGGGCTATGTGGGGAGAACCTGACTCCTAACAAAACAAAACAAACAAAACAAAACAAAACAAAAAATAATCGGAGCTAGGCATCATACTATAATCCAGTATTTAGGACACTGGGCAGGAAAATTACTGTGAGTTCGAGGCCAGTCTGGATTGCATATTGAGCATTGAGCAGCCAGGAATATAGATGAAAGAAGGAAGGAAAAGGAAGGAAAGAAGGAAAAGGAAGGAGAAGGAAGGAAGGAAGGAAGGGAAGGACAGGTGCTCTACAACCCCTCTGTCCCCTCCCTTACCTCACAACAGTAGTCTTCTAGACATGTACAAATATTCATTAACTATTTTTGCCTGGGTGTCTCCACAATGAACTTAGTACTGAAACATCAGATAACCACAGCAATTATACAGCAGGGTAAGATATATTTTTAAAAGAAAAAATAAGGGATCGGGCTGTAGCTCAGTGAGAAAATGGTTGCCTAGAATGCATAGGTCCAGGATTTGGTCAATGGCATCACAGAATAAACTAAACAAATGAATAGATAATACAATGATGGAATATAACCTTACATTTAGGTAGAACCATCAGCCAAGCAGTGATGAAAGTATTCCATGTTGTCATATATTCCATCCATCCATCCATCCATCCATCCACCATCCATCCATCCATCTGCTAAGTGTGGAATCAAGGGCCTCAGGTCAAGAATGGCAGTCAAGCATTCTACCACAGTTCTGTATCCACAGTCTGCCCAGGCCCAGTCCCCTGACCCACCTTGAGTGTGTAAGGGTTTTGTTTTATAAATCAGGTTGTTCAATACAGAGCTCCACATAGGCAAAGTCAGCTTGATATAGTCCTACCTCAGCTTCCTGAGGGCCATGACCCCAGGTATATGCCACAGGGTGTATGTAGCCCCTATACTTGATAGCTCTAATTAGTCACTCAATAACAAACAGATGGTAGCAGCTCTGAGTTTCCTAAACCTGTTACAATTCATCCTTACAGGTGAGTAAACCCAGGCTTGAAGGCCCTGGCATTGAAGATTAGGATTCAAACTTACATCTTTTCAACTCAATTCAGGTTTTTTATGATGCTTCCCAAAGAGTTCGTTTTCTGTTGTCACAGAAAGGGCTGAGCCTATTTCATCTGTGTTACAATCCAATCTAGAGGATGATCTAACTCACTCTGGCTGGTTCTGGATTGTAGGTCCTGATGGTCTGGGGAGACTGAGGCACATCAATTTGGGAAATAAATACTAAGATCTACTCTCTGAAAAGTGGACAGGGTTGAAGTGATGACCAAAAGATACCAAAGGGAATGAGTGAGTTCGACCAAATGCCACCAGAGGCTCTTGATTCCTCAGCACTCTTCCCACAATGATCATTAAATGGCTTAAAGAGGTTCCATCTGCATAGCACAAGGTTTCCAAATGAGTTAAACTTGCACAGGAGTCTCCAGGTTTCCTTTCCCCACCTCATTTGCCCTTTAGTGCTTCAGCAGCCTCTTTCCATTACATAGCAGGTCTGTATTTTACTCTTTGAACCTTTTGAGTTTCAGACTGAATGAACTCTGCTTTCTCAAATCCTTCAACATTGTAACTCAGAGAGACAGCCACACCTTCTTCCCATGCTTCTGCATCTCTTTCCATCCTCCTTTTCTGGAGGTTGTTTTGTTTTGTCTGTTCTTTGGGGTGCCTTCTTCTCACCATCATTAACTAAATATTTACTAAGTAGAGTTGAGGGTGTGGCTAAGTGGTGCCAACGTCAACAGCAAAACCCAAAGCTGACAACTCTTTAAAAACCTGAGTTGGGGAAGAGAGAGAGCATCTGTGCCTGCAGAGGCTGGAAGAGAAGACTGGAACCCCTAGGGCTTCCATGCAATTAATTGAATGGAGTTAAGGCCATTATAAGCTATCCAATGGGGTGGTAGGAACCAATCTAGGGTCCACTGGAAAAACAGCAAACACTCTTAATCACTGAGCTATCTCTCCAGCCACCAAAACAGGATGACTTTGATGGATGGATAACTTAAGAGGCTGAAGCCAGTCACCATAGCCTGTACCCTTGGCCCTTGGAATGTGCAGTCAGAAGACTCAGGGATTTAAAGCAAGCGCTGGCCAACAGTACATTCCAGGCCAGTCTGGACTACAGGAGACCCTTTCTGAAAGGAGACAAGGACAGAGGAGCTCAATAGTATTAAAAAAAAAATTATGAGATAAAAGAGGCCGAGACTCCATGTAATATACCTGGTGTGAGGTGTGTTTCAAGATGGTGACCTGTTGCCTAGGTGGTCTATCACAGGTTCTCTTTTCCATCACTTCTATTGCTTTGTGCCTTACCTATGTTTCCTTAGAGACAGTGTATTCATGAAGTGAGCATTTTGCCACTAATGAGCCAGACTCGCAATACCATTGCCTCAAAAAACCCAACCAAACAAACAAACAAAAAACAAAACAAAAACCATTAACTACTAGGGTCCCCTGAGATCCAAAGGAGAAGTGATTTGAAGTAAGCTTGAGTCTGAGGGGTCAGAGATGGAAAACAGAAACAAGTGCTGGGGCTGGTGTGACGGCTCAGAGGAGAATGTCAGCTTGAGTGTGATCCCAGAGCTACGCAAGGTGGAAGGAGAAGACGGACTCCCAAAAGTTACCCTCTGACCTCCACACACTGGCACATGCCCCACCCTCACCCCCACCCCCACCCAACACACATGCATTGTCCTCATCAGGGTGACTATTGCTAAAATATCCATGTCGAAAAGCAACTTGGGAAAGAAAAGGCTTTTTTGACTTACACTTCCATCATACAAAAAGTCAGGGCAGGAACTCAAGCAGGGCAGGAACTTGGAGGCAGGAGCTGATGCAGAGACCATGGAGGGGTGCTGCTTACTACCTTCCTTCCCATGGATTGCTCAGCCTGCTTTCTTATAGGACCCAGGACTGCCAGCCCAGGGATGGCACCTCCCACAATGGGCTGGGCCCTCCCTCATCAGTCACTAATTTAGAAAATGCTAAATGCCTACAGCCCAATTTTATGTAAATATTTGCTCAATTGGGGTTCCCTCCTCTCAGGTGACTACTGCCAAGCTGATATGAAACTAGCCAATACACACATGCATACAAAATAAACTTTTAAAACTGTCAAGGTAGTAATAGTAAATGCATTGACAGGCTGGGTGTGTGGCTCACACTGGAGTACTTCTCTAGTATCCTGGGTTCCGTCTTGAGTACTTAAAGAAAAAGACAAAGAATGCACCAATATATGCACAACCTACAGTTTAGTTGATATTTTTTAAGATAGGAGGTCTCACCCTGTTACCCTGGTGACACCTAAACTCTGGGGCTTAAGGGATCCTTTTGATCTCATATCCTGAGTAGTTGGGGCTACATGCATACACATATACTACTACACCAGAAAAATGTCCAGATTTTCAAAACTAGGAGATTATAATGTGAAAGAAAGGAAGGGCTAGAACAAGGAACAGTTTTAAGAATAAACTAACTGATCTTGGTACCATGTTGACAATAGGTTAGTATCCATGCTTGGAAAAGGAAATAAAACTTGGGACTTCTTTGCAACTCTATTCATACAAACAATTTTCTAAATACATAAATTCCATATTTTGATAGCAGAAAAAAATAAGTTGTCTTCTTTGAAAACTGAATTAGGGGCCGACAAGATGGCTCAGCAGGTAAAGGTGTTTACCACTAATCCTGACAACTTGAAATTGATTCCTGGAACACACAAGACTGGAAGGAGAAACCTTCTCTCTCTCTCTCTCTCTCTCTCTCTCTCTCTCTCTCTCTCTCACTCTACACACACACACACACACATCAATCAATCAATCAATCAATGTAAAAAACAATCCTTTTAGATGAAGGTCTGGGAATTTGGCTCGGTTGGTAGAGTCCTTGCCTATCAAATGTGACACCATCTTTGGGCTTGATCTTAAGCACCACAGAAGCTGGTGTGGTGTGCCTCTGTAATCTTAGCTCTTAGGAAATTCGAGGTCCTCCTCAGCTATGTAATATGTTCTAGGCCACTCTGGGCTACATAAGTCCCTGTGCCAAAATCAAAACATACTAGATTAAACTGGATTGGTGGCATGCCTATAGTTTTTTAACTCAAGAGATCGAGGCAGGAGGAGGAGCCTAGGCTATATAGGAAGTTCCAAGCTAGACAGTACTACAGTGGGAAACCTTGTTCTCAACAACAACAGAACTAACCAAACAAATACAAAAAAAAAAAAAAACAAAAAAACAGAATACCCAAAACAAAATTGTAGATTTTACATAATATTGAAAGGTATCAGAATACACCACTCCAGAATATACCACTTTGGTGTAAGGTTATTTGAAGCAAAGGCACATGAGGACAGCAATATAAAAAGAATATTCAGGATAGGAATGTAAACAGTTAACCACCGTGTGTGAGGCCTTGGGAACATACACACACTCTTCTCCTTGACTTCTGTCAGGGAAAAGAAACAGTCTTTAAAAAAAAAAAAAAACATTTTTAGGGCTGGAGAGATGGCTCAGCGGTTAAGAGCACTGACTGCTCTTCCAGAGGTCAAGAGTTCAACTCCCAGCAACACATGGTAGCCCAAAAATATCATTACAATGAGATCAGATACCCTTTTCTGGTGTGTCTGAGGAAAGTGACAGTGTACTGAGTACTCACATACATACAATAAATAAATAAATCTTTAAAAATATACTCAAAAAATGAAAAAAAAACATTTTTATACATCTTTAAAACCAGTATTTACTTTTTATTTCTATGTATGAGTTTATTAACACTCCATGAATGCATGTAGGTGCCGGTGGAGGCCAGAAGATGGCGCTGAAGCACCTCAAATTAGAACTAGCAAGCAGTTGTGAGCTGCCATGTAGGCACAGAGAACCAAATTCAGGTCTTCTGAAAGAGTAGTAAGAGCTCTTTACCTCCAAGCCTTCTCTCCATCCCAGAAAAACCATCCTTGTCACTAGAGGTGAACAGTTAAGGAATAGAAAATCTGTACAAACAGAACTCCTTCAGCCTCTAAAAATTAGTAGTTTTCCCAGAATCGTGATCTGTTCAGTCCACCACAGAAAGCAGTTTACATCTTCAGCTTTGCCACTGTTAACCCTTTGTACCAAATAAATTCACAGATCCAGCTGGAAATTGCAAGAATGGAATGACAAAGTTTTTGTGCCCTGGTAATGCCAGGTAATGTTCAGTTGGTTGTTTGCCATGCAAACAAGAGAACCTGGAGACCTGAGTTTGACTCTTAGGCACCCGCATAAAAGTCGTAGTGCCTGTAACACCAGCAGAATGCAAAGCCAGGAGGATTCCTGGAACATGCTGGACAGCCAGTCTATCTCACTAACATTCCTCAGAAAGACAGAGAAGGAGAGAATGACACCTTTGTGTATGTGTGTGTGACACATTTGTGTGTGTATGTTTGTGTGCAGTTGTGGGTCTCCAGATAAGTTCATAGGGTTTCCAACATAAATGAACAGAGCAACATAAATAGAAGTAAAAGAACAAGAGAAAGTTCAGGAGCACACAGAAAACCAACAAACAAATCAAAATACTGTGGTAAATCATGTGTGTCTAGAATCACTAGACACACACACACACCACACCACACTCCACACACCCACACCCACACACACACTCCCACACCCCCACACCCAGCACACACACACAGGTCTGAGCCAGGATCTCACTATATAGCTGTGGCTGTCCTAGAACTCACTATGAGGATCTGTCTGCTTTTGCCTCCTTAGTGCTGGGATTAAAGATGTGCGCCTCTACGCCTAGCACCCTTTTATATTTTTAAGATATATTTCAAATGATGTGTTTGTGTGTTTGGGGGTATGTTCACATGACTGAAAGGCCCCTCAGAGGCCAGAGGCATCTGATTCTCCTGGAGGTACAGTTAAAGGAGGCTGTGAGTAGCCTCACACAAGTGAGTAGAAATCTGGTCCTCTGCAGGAGCAGTAGGCACTAAGCCATCTTGTTATGTACTTTTGTTTAGAATGGTGAAATTGATATTTGCTCATTCATGAAATGATTATTTTAGCTGGCCATTTTATCATTATGAGAAATGTTACATGGAAGAAAAATGAGGCAGGGTGGGAACTGCTTGCTGTGGCTCATATTCTTACAAAAATCGTGAAAATATAGCCATTAGATAAAGACCATTATCTTTATTTCAGACAGAAAAGCTTTACCTCTGTTGTTAATGATAAGGTAACAATGCCTTCTCTATTACCTTGCCAAACAAACGGAGCTTAATTCACACCAGTTCCAAGAGGTTCTGTGTTCTCCCAGAGAAGATGGCTGTCAGTCACTACACTACCGGGATGCAGGACTGAAATAGAAACATAACTTCTTGAATAAAGTACCTCCGTGGAGACTATTGCTATTTTCTAGCCCCTTTAGCTTCATACTGAAATATGGTTACACAGGTGAAAGTGAGGGAATTAGGTACCCATTCACCTTTAATCATTGCCACATGGGTGGAGAGGTAACATTATCTTTTCTTAGCTGAGAACACAGCCCCAGAAAGGGAAGTAATCCAATTAGAATCATGTGGCTGGAAGCAGTTAAAGGCATTAAAACCCAGTCTAGTTCCAAATAATGCCACGTTTCCCTTTTACTTTCTCTGGTCAGAGCTGTGCATTAAACACATGATCTCGATCAAGA
The DNA here is from genome assembly GCA_021653895.1 of Mastomys natalensis. Taxonomy (NCBI): domain Eukaryota; kingdom Metazoa; phylum Chordata; class Mammalia; order Rodentia; family Muridae; genus Mastomys; species Mastomys natalensis. The sequence goes on along the minus strand of JAJTUV010004256.1, from coordinate 28,088 downwards.
TAGGCAAGCACACTACCATCAAGATATCCTCAGCCCCCTCAAAGTCTAAAAAAACAATTGTATTGTTTACATTGGGTCTCAATGGATCTGTACTTCAGGCCATCCTGGAACCCAGGCTGGCCTCAAACCAATGGCAATCCTCCTGCCTCAGACTCCCAAATGCTGGGATTGCAGACATAAGCCATCATTTTTGGCTCCCTATCCCTTTTTAACTTTTGTGTTTTTAGGATAGTGTCTCAATAAATTGCCCAAGCTAGAACTGCACTCATTCTAGATACAACTGTTATTTGCTATCCTACTGCCTCAGCCTACTGAGTGACCTTACCCACAGACCTACAAAAGGAGAAGGCTTTGCAACTGTGTTTACCCATGTCTATTCTGTGGCCCACTAGTGATACAAGATATACCCCAAGTATACACAGCCATCAAGTCAAGTGATTTTGATAAATGCCAAGCATGTTAAAGACAGTGAAGTATTACATAAAGAAAATGCTTAATTTATTTAGTCTGCCTTTCTACAATCACTATTAACTACCAAGCCTACAGTTTTCTCTTTACATTTGACATTTTTACTGTCTTTTGAAACTAATTAAGATAATCTGGTATATGCTTAAATACCTGAAAGAGGAAGAAAGGTTGGAGAGCTTTGCATTGACAATTAAGTTTATGGAGTAATTAAGTAAAAAGTAACAGAGAAGCATTTTTCAAAAGATGTAGCTTGTGCTGCTGGGGTAGCTGGAAGATGGAGCTGGGGGTGGGTGAGCTGTGTGTGGGGGTCTGGTGTGTGGGTGGGCTGATGGGTGGAGCTGGTGGGTGGGTGGAACTTGTGGGTGGGTCGAGAGAATCAGAGGCAAAGAGGGAAACAGGCATGTAATAACGCAGCATATTTCCAAAGCAAGTTTTTAGTGTGTGGCTGAAGTGATGGGAAGGATTTGACATGGAAAGGAAAGATGTAGCTGGACACCAGGGGATATAAGGTTTAGACGGGAGGCCAGGTGCAATGACATAGTCCGTAGTAGGTAGACTGAGACGATTTAGCAAGAATGCCTCAAAAAAAAAAAATAGAAAATGACTTGAGCTTGGGGAGTTGTTCAGTGTTTGCCTAGCAGTGTCTCAATGGCCCTCTCTAGGCCTTCTCAAAGGTCCTCTCTATTGCCCAATCTAAACCCCTCTAGGCCCTCTCTAGGCACTCTCTATGGTCCTCTCTATGGCCATCTCTATGGCCCTTTCTGTGGCCCTCTCTAGGCCCTCTCTATGTCCTCTCTAAGGCCCTCTCTATGGTCTTGTCTAGGCCCTTTCTATGCCCTCTCTAGGCCCTCTCTATGGCCATGTCTAGGCCTCGCTATTGCCCTCTCTATTTCCGACTCTAGGCCCTCTCTAAGACCTCCTTTTGGCCCTCTCTATGTTCCCCTCTAGGACCTCTCTAGGCTCTCTCAATGGCCCTCTCTATGGCCCCTTCTAGCCACACCTAAGCGCTTTCTTGGCCCTCTCTATGGCCCTCTCTAGGTCCCTTCAAGGCCCTCTCTAGACCCTCACTATGGCCATCTCTATGGCCTTCTCTATGGTCCACACTAGGCCGTCTCTAGTCCCTCTCTTTGGTCCTCTCTAGGCCCTCTCTAGGCCCTCTTTATTGCCCTTTCTATGACCCACTCTAGGACTCCTCTAGGCCCCCTCAAGGTCCTCTCTAGGCCATCTCTATTGCTATCTCTATGCCCATATCAAGGCCCTCTAGGCCCTTTCTAGGCCTTGCTATGGCCCTCTCTATGGTCCCTTTAGGCACTCTTTAGGCCCTCGTTATGGCCCTCTCTATCGTCCCCTCTAGACCTCTCTATCGCCCTATCTATGGTCCACTTTATGCCTTCTCTAGACCCTTCTATGGCAATAGCTATGGCCCTCTTTATGGTCCTTTCTAGGCCCTATCTAGGCACTCTCTATGGCCCTCTCTGTAGTCCCCTCTAGCCCTCACTAGGCCCTTAATATGGCCCTCTCTATGGCCCTCTCTAAGCACTCTCTAGGACCTCTCTATGGCACTCACTATGGTCCCATTTATGCCCTATCTAGGCCCTCTCTATTGCCCTCTCTATAGTACCCTCTATGCCCTCTCTAGCCCTGTCTATGGCCCTCACTATGGTCCCCTTAATGCCCTGTCTAGGCCATCTCTATGGCGATCTCTATGGCCCTATCTATGGTCCACTCTAGGCCCACTCTAGGCCCTCTCCTTGGTCCTCATATGTTCCCCTCAAGGCCTTCTCTAGGCCCTGTCTATGGCCTTCTCTATGGTCCCCTCTGGCCTCTCTAGGCCCTCTCTTGTCCAGCTCTATGGCCCTCTCTATGTTCCCTATAGGGCCTCTCTAGGCCCATTCTAGGACCTCTCTAGGACCTCTTTATGGCCTTCTGATGGCCCTTCTAGGCCCTTCTAGGCCACTCTATGGCACTCTCTGGGCCCTCTCTATGGCCCCTCTAAGCCACTCTAAGCCCTCTCTTAGCACTCTGTATGGCCCCTCTCTATGGCCCTCTAGCCTCACTAGGCCCTCTCTATGGCCTCTCTATGGTCCCTCTAGGCCCTCTCTATGCCTCTTTATTGCCCTCTCTATGGCGCCCTCTAGGACCCCTCTAGGCCCCCTCTTGTTCCTCTCTAGGCCATTCTATTACTATCTGTATGGTCAACACTAGGCCCTTCTAGTCCCTCTATCTATGCCTCTCTTGACCCTCTCTATGGCCCTCCTAGGCCCTCTCTAGCCCTTTCTAATCCTTCTCTATGGCCCTCTCCATGGTCCTGTCTAGGCACTTTCTAGACCCTAGCTAGGCCTTCTCTATGGCCATCTCTATGGCCCTTTCTATGCACTATCTAGGCCATCTCTAGTCCCTCTCTATGGCCCTTTCTATGGTCCCATCTAGGCCCTTCCCAGGCGCTCTCTGTGGCCCCCTCTATGTTCCCATCTAGGCCCCCTCAATGTCCTCTAGGCCATCTCTATTGCCAACCCTATGGCCATACTCTAGGCCCCATCTAGGCCCTCTCTTAGGCCCTCTCATGCCCTCATAGACTCTCTGCTCTTAGGCCCTCTATATGCATACTCTCTATGCCCTCTCAAGGCCCTCTCTTGGCCTCTCTATGGCCCTATCTAGACCGCTTTCATTAGGCCCTCTCTATGGCCTCTCTATGCCATTCTAGGCCTCCTATGGTGCCTCTCTAGGCCCCTCTAGGCCTTCTCTAGGACCTCTCTATGGTTCCCTATAGCCCTCTCTATGCCCTCCTTTTTGCCCTCTCTATGTCCCACACTAGGACGCCTCTAGGAACACTCAAGGTCCTCTCTAGGCCATCTCTATTGCCATCTGTATGGCCGTAACTTGGATCCTCTAGTACCTCTCTAGGCCCTCGCTATGGTGCTCTCTATGGTCCCCTGTAGGGTCTTTCTAGCCCCTCTCTATGGCCCTCTCTATAGTTCCCTCTAGGCCTCTCTTAGGCCCTCTCTATGGCCTCTTATGGTCCCTTAATGCCCTCTCTAGGCCCTCTCTATGGCGATATCTGTGGCCTTCTCTATGGTTCCCTCTAGGTCCTCGTTATGGCCTCTCAAGGCCCAATCTAGTCCCTCTCTATGGCCCTCTCTATGGTTCTGTCTAGGCCCTTTATAGGCCCTCTCTGGTCCTCTCTATGGCCATGTCTATGGCCCTTTCTATGGCCCTCTCTAGATCCACTCTATGGACTTCTTTCTGGTCCCCTAGGCCCTCTCTAGGCCCTCACTATGGCCCTTTCCATGATGCCATCTAGGCCCCTTCAAGGTCCTCTCTAGGCGATCTCTATTGCCATCTCTATGGCTGTCTCTAGGCCCCAGAGCCCTCACTAGGCTCTGCTATGGCCCCCCTATGGTCACCTCTAGGCCCTAAATATGGCCCTTCTATGGTTCCTTAATAGCCCTCTCTAGGCCTCACTATGGCGATCATTACAGCCTCTCTATGGTCCCCGCAGGCCCTCTCTAGTCCTTCTCTAGGCCCTCTCTATGACCCTCTTGGAGGGCCTCTATATGCACCTCTAGGCCTTTTAGGCCCTCTCTATATTTCCCTCTAGGCCCTCTCAAGGCCCTGCTCTATAGCCCTCTTTGGGCCTCTATATGGACCCCACTAGGCCCTTTCTAGGCCCTCTATATAGTTCCTCTATGCCCTCTTAGTCCTCTCTATGGCCCCCTCTATGTCCCCCTCTAGGCCCTCTCTAGGCACTCTATATCCCTCTCTATAGTCCCCTCTATGCCCTCCTGGCCCTCTCTATGGTCCTTCATGTCCCTCTAGGCCCTTTCTAGGCACTCTCTATAACCTCTCTATAGTCCCCTCTATGCCCTCTCGAGGTCCTCTTCTATGGCCCCTCTATAGTCCCATTTAACCCTCTATGTATCCCTCTCTATTGTCCACTCTAGGCCTCTCTAGTCCCTCGCTATAGCCATCCCTATGGTCCCCTCTAGGCCCCCTCAAGGTCCTCTCTAGGCATCTCTATTGTATCTCTATGGTGTCTCTAGGCCCTCTAGGCCCCTCTTTTTCCCTCACTTAGCCCTCCCTATAGTCTCATATAGCCCTCTTTATGTCCTCTCATCTCTGAGAGACCCTCTCTATGGTCCTCTAGGCCTCTCTGGCCCTCTTATGCCTCTATGGTCCCCACTAGGCCCTCTCTAGGCCCTCTTAGGCCATCACTATGGCCCACACTATGGTTCCCTCTAGACCCTCTCTAGGACCCCTCTAGGCCCTCTCTAATCCTTATCTCTATGGCCCTTTCTATGGTCCTGACTAGCCCTTTATAGGCATTATCTAGGCCCTCTTTATGGTCATCTCTATGGCCCTGTTCTATGGCCCTATCTAGGCCCTCTCTAGGCAATCTCTATGGCCCTTTCTATGGTCCCCTCTAGGCCCTTTATAGGTCCTCGCTATGGCCCTCTATATGGCCCCCTCTATGCTGCCTCAAGATCCTCTAGACCATATCTATAGCCAAATCTATGGCCCTCTCTAGACCCCTCTAGGACTCCTCTAGGCTTTTCTCTGGCCGTATCTATGGTCCCTATAGGACTCCTCTAGGCCTTCTCTATGGCCCTCTCTATGGAACCCTATAGGCCTCTCTATGCCCTCTTTTTGCCCTCTCTATGACGCCTTCTAGGAACCATCAAGGTCCTCTCTAGGCCATCTCTATTGCCATCTGTATGGCCATATCTTGGCCCTCTCTAGGCCCTCTCTAGGCCCTCTCTATGGCCCTCTCTATGATCCCCTGTAGGGCCTTTCTGGGCCCTCTCTATTGCCCTCTGTATAGTTCCCTCTAGGCCCTCTCTTAGGCCCTCTCTATGGCCCTCTTATGTCCCCTTAATGCCTTAGCCCTCTCTATGGCGATTCAGTGACCCTCTCTGTGGTCCCCTCTAGGCCCTATCTAGGTCCCCCCTATGGCCCTCTCTAGACCCTTGTTATGGCCTCTCTAGGCCCACTCTAGTCCCTCTTTATGGTAGTGTATAGACCCTTTATAGGCCCTCTTAGGCCCTCTCTATGGCCATGTCTATGGCCCTTTTTATGACATCTCTAGGCCTTCTCATTGGACTTCTCTATGGTCCCCTCTAGTACCTCTCTAGGCCCTTGCTATGGCCCTTTCCATGGTGCTGTCTAGACCCCTTCAAGGTTCTCTCAAGGCCATCTCTGTTGCCATCTCTATGGCTGTCTCTACCCCTCTAGGCCCTCACTAGGCCCTCGCTATGGCACTCCCTATGTTTCCCCTTCTAGGCCCTAACTATGGCACTCTCTATGGTACACTTAAAGCCCTCTCTAGGCCCTCACTATGGCGATAATTATGGTCCCTCTGTATTTTCCCTCCTAGGCCCTCTCTAGGCCTTTAAGGCCCTCTTATGCCCTCTTGGCTTATTGGACCCCATAGCTTTCTGCCCTCTTATGTCCCTCTAGGCTATCTCTGGGCCTCCTTATATGCCCCCTCTATGGTCCCCTTTTTGACCTCTCTATGTCCCTCTCTATTGTCCACTCTAGGCCCTCTCTAGGCCCTCAATATGGCCATCCTATGGTCTCTCTAGGCCCTCTCAAGGTCCTCTCTAGGTCATATCTATTCCCATCTCTTTGGCAGTCTCTAGGCCCCAATAGGCCCTCTGTAAGCCTTTGCTATAACGTTCTCTATAGTCCCCGTTATGCTCTCACTAGGCCCTCTCTATGGCCATCTCTATGGTCCCTTCTTAGCTCTCTCTAGTCCTTCTCTATGACGCTCTTGATGGTCCCATCTATGCCCTATCTAGACCCTGGCTATTGCCCTCACTATGGTCCCCTCTAGGCCCTTTCTAGCACATTTTTTGCCTTCTCTATGGTCCCCTCTAGGCCCTTGCTAGATCTACTCTATGGCCTTCCTGTGCCCTCTAGGCGCCCTCTATGATCTCTCTAGGCAATCTCTATTTTCCGTTCTTGGCCCTCTCTATGGGCCTCTCTAGGCCCTCTCTAGGCCCTCTCTATGACCATACCTATGGCCATTTCTATGGCCCTCTCTAGGCCCTCTCAAGGTCCTCTCTAGGCCATCTCTGTGGGGCGGTGGGCTGTGGGAAGCAGCTGGGTGCCTGGTTGAGCAAGCCTTGAACCCCGGACCTTTACCAGGACGGCAGGTGTTCGGCGCTGCCCCCAGGCCCTGGTTCTTTTCATTCAGCTTCGGCCCTCCACAGCCTCTCCCAAAGAGAGGTCTATCAGTCACGAGGAACAGTGCCTCAGCCCTCCCACATGTAGATGAGGTATCTCTAAGCTCTCCGACCAAGCCAATAAGCGTTATCTGCTGTCAGACCCTAACCCACCCTGAAACTGTATATAAAGGCTCTATTCGGGAGAAGTAAAGGTGTGTGTGTTCGAGAATCATCTTGGTGTCCTGGAGTCTTTGTCTCAAGAGCTGTAACACTTGGGGAGAGATCCGCTCTCCCGGAACCTTCCTGGGGCACCAAGCTGCTCCCTTGCCTGCTAGCCGGCTTCTATCGGCCCAGCCCGGGGGCTCAGCGTCGAGAGACAGGTGCAGCGCCTGGGAGTCAACCTTTTGGCCCAGACCTCTCACACCAGGCTGGGTGAAGACCAACAGACAGCGGAGACGTGGGTAGAGCACCCTCCCTGCTCTCACTCTGTCCTCAGCCGGGAGATCATCGTGGGACACCCTCCAGAACCGGGGACCCCCACAGCTGGCGCCTCAAACGTGAAACACGAACAGCCACGCAGCCACAGGAACTGAGACCACGGAAAGGTAACCCCCCCCAACTCTGAAGATCTGTTATTTCCTCCTGTGTTTTCAGTCAGAGCCATTGCGAGGATTTAAATAAGCCAAAGGAACAACTGACGCCTTCTGGCCAGAGCCACTCTCTGGTGTTGGTTGAAGGTTCCTCTGGCCTCTGCTTGAATCCCGACAGCCCACAACGGGCGTTGGCAAAGACTCTCTATCTAGACCCTCTCTAAAAAACAAAAAGAATAAATCTGGTGACGTAGCAACCATTTAAAAGCCACAGGGCGGTTTGCCAGAATCCTGAAATCTGCGGCAAGGCTTAGCATTTTGGATCTCTGTGGAACCCCCCAAAGCCGTCAGGCTAAGGGAACGTTCCCTTTGAACAAAGTGCTTTCTCCTCTTTTCTATCATGGGCAACTCAACATCATATAAAAAATCACCCCAGGCCAGGCAAATATGCTCCCTACTAAAGTCTCATGGGATAAAAATAACTAAGAAACAAGCTTCCTTGTTTTGGGAGGAAGTCCTTCAGATAGCGCCATGCATGGCTGAGGAAAATATTTACAGTCCAGACTCATGGAGTAGAGTAGCTTCCCTTATCAAAAACAGAGATAAAAAACCTTCTTGTGAGTTTTTGCCGATCTTAGCCGCAGTTCGGCAGTGCATAGGACCATCTAAAATTGGACAGACTGAGAATAATGCAGCTCCTGAGCCCTGTCAGTCAAATGAACCCAAAGAGCAAGGTCCTAAAAATCACCCTATTTCAGACCTTGAAGCCCTTACCCAACTAATAAGAGAGATAAAATCTATCTACCCACCCCTTCGGCCTTATGCCTTGGAGGAAATGCCAAACAAACCATCTGCTCCTGCTCCTCCCTCCCCCACCCAAAGGCAAGGCTCCATTAAAATACCAAAGGAGTTCTTACCTGCCCCTCCCCTTACTCCACCAACTCCTATCCAACCAAAGAGAGATAAATCCCTTCCCCCTTCTCCAAGCTGCAAAAGTGAGAGGCCTTCAGAGCCTGCAGATAAAAGCCCACCAAATTCCATAGCCCCTTATACTCAACCGTCAACCACTCAACAACTTTGCAATTTCAGGGACTCTCATAAAAAAACTAACCCTGCCTCCTACATTACTCAGGAGTCTGATACAGAACTTAAAACCCAAACTGCTCGAGCCTTCCCCGTTAATATCAATCCCACTCGAGCTAGACCACTTAACTGGTACCCATTCCAAGCCTCAGACCTAAAAGAGCTCAGGCAAGCAGTGAAGGAAGATGGTATTCATGCACCATGGACAAAATCTCTCCTACAGAGCCATGTTGCCAACTTAAACACTCCCCAAGATTGGTGAGATATTTGCTGCTCTGCTCTTCCTGGTCCAATGTATCTAGAATGGGAGGCTTACTATTGTGATGAATGCCTTCAACAAGTCAGGCAAAACCTAGCCAGGGGCGATGACACCCCATGGACTTTTAAAGAACTCTTTGGCCAGGAAGATTTCTCTACTGGAGCACAGCAAGCTACCCAGCCAGCGGGAGTACTATGAGCAAGTCCGTCTGTGTGCCATTCAGGCCTGGAACAGGCTAACTCCACCCTCAGGGTCACAAGACCCTGCCTACATCCCTGCTATCCCTCCATCAGAAGGCTGGAGAATCCCTATCTGATTTCATTCTCAGAACTAAAATGAGCTTAGAAAGAAAAATTCTCCAACCCCACAGCTAGAGACCTTCTTCTTAAATCCATTGTTTGGGAAGGATGACTTCTGAGTCTAGGCTAGCTTGCCGGGTCCTCCGGGAGGAGCATCCTGATAGGTGGATTGTGGCAACCCGAGAAAAATAGGAACCGAATCACACCAGGTTGCATCCATAGCTCAGGGCATTTGTGGCAGCAGTAAAAAAAAGGAGTCTGCTTCAGATGTGGAAGGCAGGACATTGGAGGGACGAATGCCCACTAAACTCCCCTCCTTATAAACAAATTCTATTCCCGCTAAGACCATCTGTCCCGCTGCAGAAAAGGTTTCCACGGAGGAGGCACTGTACCTCTCGATATGATAAAGATGGTAAGCCACTAAAGCCTTTAAATTCAAATGGGGCAACCCTCAGCCCCCGACAGTAAGAGGGACAATACTCCCATAGAGGCCTTATGGGTGGGTGTCTAGCATCTCAGAAGCTCCCACCCAAAGTTAACAATTAAAATAGATGATAAACCATTCAAGTGTCTTATTGATACTGGGGAGATAGGACAATCTTAAGACAGCAAGAGATTCCACAAGACTGGCAGCTGGTCCCTGGGCCCCAGCTCCTAGGCATAGGGGGTACCTCTCACGCATGTATCACCAAACAGACCTATAGGTGGGAGGACCCAGATGGGGCTACAGGCTTCATACGTCCCCTGGTGGCTCAAGTAACCACTAATATTTTAGGGAGAGATATCTTAGAGGCCTTAGATGTGGTTCTTACCACTCAACCAGAAAGAGACCACATTAAGACAGAGGATATTACTTTATGAAGAAAATAGTACCCCAAGGGACCCAAAAAATCTTCCTCTAAATCACCCCCAATTCTAGGGGCCACTGTTAGATTTAATACCTCCCTGCCTTGGACTGGCTCTCTGACGAAGCTATATGGGTTCCACAGTGGCCTCTATCAAGGGAGAAACTTACAGCCCTCAGAGAACTCGTAGAGGAGCAGCTTTCTCTACAACAATCCGCCCCTCCCGCAGTCCATGGAAACCCCCTGTGTTTCCTATAAAAAAAGAGCCAGGAGGGTGGAGACTATTGCACGATTTGAGGGCAATTAACAAAACCATGGAATCTGGGGCTCCCCAAAAAAGAGGGTTCCCCCCACATCCGTATTCCTGCCAATGTTCCCCATTAGCAATGAAAAAAAGGGGGATGTTTTTTTTCCACCCCTCCACCCCTGGGACTGTAAAGGGGTTTCTTTCTCAGTGCCCCCCATTAACAATCCCCACCTCCCGTATAAATAAACTGTTTTCCCCCCGGGGAAGGCTAAGTCCACCTTTTCCCCAGGGGGTGTAGCCCTTTTTTAAAACCCCCCTTTTAGCAAGGGGGTAAACTTTATCATTACATGGATGAATTTTTGGTAGGGGGGGAGATTTTCCCTCCCCCCCCCCCAAATTTTAAGGGCCCCCACTAATACCCCCCCTTTTCCCCCTGGAAAAAAAAATAGCCCCCCAAAAAACCAATTATTCTTCCCTTTGCTTTTTGGAACGGAATCTCCCTTATTCAATCCCCCCTCAAACCCCCCCCTTTCTTTCCCAAAAAAATTAACTCTTGCCCCCCAAGCTTTTGGGCAACCTAACTGGTTTCCCCCCCCGGCCCCTCCACCTTCCCAAAGCACCTTCAACCCCTTTTTTAAACCCCTAAAGGAATAAAAGCCCCCCCCCCCAAGGAACTCCCCCCAAGAGGCAGCCAACCCCAAAAATTCGCAATTAGCCCAAAAATAGGCTTTTGCCGGTTTTGACCCAAAACTTACCTGTGCATCTCTTATTTTTAACCCTCCCCACCTTGTGGGAGTTTTTTACCAAAACTAAGGGGTACTAAAGGCCCATCCCAATCGGGGGTGCCCCTCAACGTAAAAAAAGGTGGATCACTTGAAAAATATTAAAAACGGGCGGGAAAACCCCCCTAAAACCCGGGAAAAAAACCTCCCCTTTTTTGGGTCCCCCCCATTCTCCTCTCCGTTTTCAGTGGCTGATAAAAAATTTTTTCCCACTTTGTTTTTCATTTAAAATAGGTTCCCCGGGGAAAAATTCCCCAACCCTTTTATCCTAAAAAAAAATGGGCCTCTCCCCTTGTTGCGATGGCTACCCCCCAAACTATTCTCAAGAGCCCCCCAAAACGGAGCTCCCTCAATATTTATGGGGGAAAAAGGGGGGGAGCCCCCGGCATAATTACACTTCCCGAGGATGGCCCCCCCTTCCTCAGATTCAAAGATTTTTCCCCCACTCCCCCCAAAAAAGAATATACCCATTTACCTAGCTCTAAAAAAAGTAAAAGGGGCCCCCCTTTTAAAACCCTTTTCGACGGTTATGTGTAATTTCTTCCCGGGGTTTCAAAACTTTTTCAAACTGATGACAACCCCCTCTCCCCCCTACTCATACAGGTCCCCACCCCCCTACGCGGGAGCCTCCCTCATCTATACCCAAACACTCCGATCCACAGTCCCCTTTCCAGGTCCTTATCGGGGGGGAAAGCCCCTGCGACCAAACTGCCCCCAAAGGGACTTTCATCCCCACGAGAAAAACAGCCAATTTATTCACCACAAAACCCAAACAAAAGGGGGCTTCATGTCGCTTTTCCCCCTTTCCCCCCTTCTCACTCCAAATTTTTTAAAAAAAACCCCTTGTGCCTCTTGGGTCCCTCATTACCCCCCAGTTTTAAAAACCCAGGGGCCCCCAATCCCAAGGCCTCAATTTTAATCCCCTTTGGGCCCCGATTGAGGGTTCCCTTTTCCCCAATTCGGTAGACAAAAATGTTTTTTAACCATAATACCACTCAATTTTATGGGCTACAGCCCATACTGGGAAAAAAATAAAAAAGGGTTAATTTCCCCTATCCCCTTTCCCTTTTCCATCAGGGGGATTCCCAACAGATAAAACGGAAAAATGGCCCCCCGGGCCTTTTTTAGCCCCCAAATTTTAAAACTTTCTGCGCACAGTGGGAAATTCCCTCATACAGGTTTTCCCCCCAACCCTCAGGGCCCCAAAATAATAGAAAGAACCACCAGACCCTGAAGGCCCAACTCCTAAACAAAAAACCCCCCCTTTTCCCCCCCCAAAATTAAATTAAGATCGTCTAACAACCCTAAACATTTTTAAATCTCCCCAAAAATCCAAAAACCCTCCTATTTTCCCTCCTTGGCACACACCAAAAAAAATTGCTCCCCTTCCTATTTCATGGGGGGGGGTCCTTTTGGAGGGGAATTTGGAAAAAGGGCCAGACCCCCTCCTTACACCGGGGGGGGGGGGGGGGGTTTTTCTTTTTTTTTTCCCCGGCCACCCCCAACCATTGGGCCCCCCGTTTTAAAGTCCGCCCCCACCCCCCAAACCCAAAAGAGGCCCCCCTCTCACTAACAAAAAAAAACCCCAAAAGGGGGGGAAAAGGAAGGAGGGGGAGACCCAGCACAGAGGGGGGAGCAGGTTTCCTGGAAGGAACATGATTTTGGTTTTACAGCTGCCCGGAAAAAGCCCCCCTCCACAACCCCCCTCTCCCTATTCTTTGGGCCCGTTTTTGAAAACCTTTTTATTCTACTTGTACTGCCGTCTCCCCCCAGGCCCCCCCCCCCCCTTGGGATTCTATCTGGGGAAACCCCACAATGGACAAAAAAATTTTTAGGAACCCGGGACTGCCCCCTTAAAGGAGTCAAACCGGATTAGATTCCCCTAACCCAGAACCACTCCCCCCATCTCCCCCCCCTTTTTGTTTCCTTCCAAACACAGGGGGAATGCCTCCGGGGGTTTCCAAATTTTGGAGGTTCCCCTTTGGGCTCCCGGATGGAAAACCCCAGTCGAGGTGGCCCCGGGGGTCCCCAAACCCTTTAAAACTCATTTTCCCCCCTTTCCTAAAAAGGACCGGGAAAAACGTTGGAAAAAAAGGGGTCATGGGAAAATTTTTACTCCAATGGCTATCCCAGATCCCCCCTACTGACCTCACACTCCCGTGAAACTTGTCCCTCCCCCCCAATTTTCCCCTTTTTACCCGCTAAATATTACCCAAAAAAGGGAAAAAACCGCTCAAGAGGAACTAAAAAACCCCTTTTCCTCTACAGTCATAAATTTTGAGCGACCCTTTTCCCTTAAACCCCACCCAAAATTCCCCCCCCAATGTTTTTTCTGTGACCTCTCCCCCTCCCGACCATTATTAACAGCTTTCCCTTTTAATTTTCCCTTTTGACCCCAGGGACCCCCCCCGAAAGGAAAAAACACAAGACCCCTTCCCTTTTGGGGCCTAACCCCACCTTTTGCCTTGTAGGCCCCCCCCCAAAACCCCCCCTCTCACTTTTCCCCCCTGACTCCCCCTTCCAACCCTTTTTGTGTTAGCACCCCTCTCTCCTCTGGTGCAAAGGCCTGTGGGGCCCCCGTTTTTTCCCCATTTTAGGGTCCTGGGGCCCCCTGATCTTTTTTCCCCCAGGCTATCTTTTTTAAACTGAGAACTCCCTTCCCGATGGGGGGAACCGGGGAAAAAGAAAGATTTCATCCCTTCCCCTTTTTGGCTAGGCCTTCGCTCATTTGGGTGCTACGGGGGTCTGGGCACCTTTCCAAAACACATCGGGGCCGGCGACCCCGGGACAAGCTTCCCCCAGGCAAGGGGCCCTATACGGGGAAAAACCTTGAATCTTTCAACGCCAGAAAACCCCCTTAGAAAGGGGTTCCTCCAAACCGGGGGCCCCTAGCTTGGGTTAACTGCTGAACATGGGGGGACTTTGTTTTGTGGGGGGGGAATGTTGCTTCTATGCAATGAGTCTGGGTGGTAGCCCGATGTACAAATGCTCAAAGGCTCCGGGGGAACCCCCGGGGGCCCTTACCCCCCAAACCCCCCCCCCCTTGGAACAAAACCCCCTTTTTGGCTTGGATTTTTCCCCCCCCCTTTGGGGCCCTTTTTCAAAACCTTGGGAAAATTTCTTCCCTGGCACCCTGCCTCTTTCATTTTTAAAGCAGCAGATAAGTAGAATTGCAAAGGTAATACCAACAGGTCTTGGTTTAAAAAATCTTCCCAAATAGGAGAAATTATTCGTTTCCCTTCCTTTATAAAAAAAAAAAAGGGGGGATTTTTTGGGGGGGCGGGGGGCTGGGGAAGCAGCGGGGGGCCGGGGGTTGAAAAAATTTTAAAACGGGGAACCTTTAAAAGGGGGCGGGTTTTCCCGGGTCCCCAGGCCCTGGTTCTTTTCATTCAGCTTCGGCCCTCCACAGCCTCTCCAAAGAGAGGTCTATCAGTCACGAGGAACAGTGCCTCAGGCCCTCCCACATGTAGATGAGGTATCTCTAAGCTCTCCGACCAGCCAATAAGCGTTATCTGCTGTCAGACCCTAACCCACCCTGAAACTGTATATAAAGGCTCTATTCGGGAGAAGTAAAGGTGTGTGTGTTCGAGAATCATCTTGGTGTCCTGGAGTCTTTGTCTCAAGAGCTGTAACACTTGGGGAGAGATCCGCTCTCCCGGAACCTTCCTGGAGCACCAAGCTGCTCCCTTGCCTGCTAGCCGGCTTCTATCGGCCCAGCCCGGGCGGCTCAGCGTGGAGACACAGGTGCAGCACCTGGGAGTAAGTGGAGACTCGAGCAGAGGCTGCAGCGGAGGCAGGAAATCTCTCCTCCCTGCTTGCACCTGCACCCTTTTGGCCCAGACCTCTCCACACCAGGCTGGGCTGAAGACTAACAGACAGCGGAGACGTGGGTAGAGGACCCTCCCTGCTCTCACTCTGTCCTCAGCCGGGAGATCATCGTGGGACACCCTCCAGAACCGGGGACCCCCACACATCTCTATGGCCATCTCTGTGGCCCTCTCTAGACCCCTCTAAGCCCTCTCTATTGCCCTCTCTATTAGCCTCTCTATGTGTGGGTAAAACAGGGAGGGGAGGCCGCATTAGCGGGCCCTGGGCCCACGTGGCAGCGGCCCGGGACCTGCGAGGTGGAGGCTGCCTGGAGGCTTCCAGGCAGCCTGTCTCTCATACTGGAGAAAGGTCCCAGGTTCCAGTGGCTGGAGGCTTTGGTGGCGGCAGGCCCTGGCAGGTCCCAATGATATAGGAAGTCCTTGGTTCCAAAAGGGTTTATTGTCATGGCGGATGGTGGATGGATCTGGATGTACCCCCCCAAATTCAGGGCAGACCTGGGTTAAGTAGAGAGGGAGAAGGGGGAGGTTCTGGGGGCAATGCTTAATTGGCTCCCCTCTGACTTTCATTAGTATGTAAATCTCTAGGGCCTGAGGCTTGTAGTTATACCTTCTACCTGTGCACTTTGGGAGGGGCTGTAATGGCGTTCGTGACTGAACAATGTAGGTCTATGGAGATTGGACTGCTTGTTAGGACCCTGAGTTCTGGGGACGTGGCCGAACTCCTGCCGTTTCTCCCTTGGAG
The DNA here is from genome assembly GCA_021653895.1 of Mastomys natalensis. Classification (NCBI taxonomy): domain Eukaryota; kingdom Metazoa; phylum Chordata; class Mammalia; order Rodentia; family Muridae; genus Mastomys; species Mastomys natalensis. Next base: position 12,782 of record JAJTUV010004256.1, on the reverse strand, counting down.
TCTCGGGGTTCTAGGGCTATGCCCAGCCAAGAACCAGGATACCCTTACACAGTCCCACATCTATGGACCCCTTTAGAACCCCAAGGCCCCCTCAAGGTCCTTTCTAGGCCATCTCTATTGCCATCTCCATTGCCATCTCTATGGCCCTCCAGACCCACTTTTGGACTCTCTAGGCCCTCAATATGGCCCTCTCTATTGTTCCCCAAAGGCCCTCTCTAGGTCATCTCAATGGCCCTCTCTGTGGCCCACACTAGGCACATTCTAGGCACTCTCTAGGCCTACTCTAGTCCCTCCCTATGGCCCTCTCTAGGCCCCCACAAAGCTCTCTCTAGGCCCTCACTATGGCCATCTATATGGCCCTCTCTTATGGTCCCAACTAGGCCCTTTCTTGACCCTCTTTATGGCTCTCTCTATTGTCCCCCTCTAGCCCTTCTCAAGGTCGGCTCTAGGCCATCTCTATGACCATCTCTATGGCCCTATCTATGGTCCCCTCTATGCTCTATCAATGGCCCTTGTTATTTTCCCCTCTACACTCTCTCTAGGCCCTCTATAATTGCCCTCTCTATGGTCCCCTCTAGGCCCTTTCTAACCCTCACTAAGGTCCCCTCTAGACCCCTCAAGGCCCCCTCCAAGTCCTCTCTGCAAAATTGTTATGGCCATCTCATTGGCCCTTTCTAGGCCCTATCAAGGACCTCGCAAAGGCCCTCTATATGGTCCCATCTAGGCCCTCTCTTGGAACTCTTTATTGCCCTCTCTATGGCCCTCTCTAGGACCCTCTAGGCCCTCTCTAGGCCCTCTCTAGGCCCTCTCTATAGCCCTATATATGGTCCCTCTGCGCCCTATCAATGGCCCTCACTATTGTCCCCTCTATGCCCTATCTAGGCCCTCTCTAGGACCCTCTCTATGGTCCCCTCAAGGCCCTTTCTAGCCCATCTCTATGTCTCCCTCTAGACCCTCTCAAGTCCCCCTCAAGATCCTCTGCACCATCTCTATGGCCATCTCTATGTCCCTCTCTAGGCCCCTCTAGGCCCTTCTAGGCCCTTTCAAGGCTTTCGCAATTGCCCTCTGTATGGTCCCCTCTAGGTCCTCTCTAGGACCTCTTTATTGCCCTCTCTATGGTCTGCTCTAGGACCGGTCTAGGCCACCTCAAGGTCCTCTCTAGGCAATCTCTATTGACATATCTATGACCATCTCTAGGCCACTCTAGTCCCTATATAGGCCCTCACTATGGCCCTCTCTATGGTCCACACTAGGACCTCTCATGCCATGGCTCCCTCTATGGTCCAAAAAGTCCTCTGTATGCCCCTCTAGGCACTCTCTATGGTCCTCACTAAGCCTTCTCTATGGCCCTCTTTGGCCCTTGTTTTGCCCTCTCTAGGCCCTCTCTAATCCGTCTCTATGGCCCTCTCTATCATCCTGTTTAGTCCCTTTCTAACTCCTCTTTAGGACCTCTCTATGGCCATCCCTATGGCCCTTCCTATGGCCCTCTCTATTGCCCTCTCTAACATCCTGTCTAGACCCTTTCTAGGCCCACTTTAGACCCTCTCTAGGCCATCTCTATTGCCATCTTATGGATATCTCTAGGCACCACTAGGCCATCACTTTTTCCCTCGCTATGGCCCTTTCTATGGTTCCCTCTAGACCCTCATTATGGCCCTCTCTATGGTCTTCTCTAGGCCCTATTTAGTCCCTTGCTATGTCCCTTTCTATGGTTCCCACTAGGCCCTCTCTAGGCCCTATCTGTAGCCCTCTCTATGGTCACCTCTAGGCCCTCTCTAGGACCTCTCTAGGCCCTCTTTGTGGCCTTCTCTGTGGTCCCATCTAGCCCCTTTCTAGGCCTTCTCTATGACCTGATCTTGACCCTCTTTATAGCCTTCTCTAGGCGCTCTCTAGGCCCTCTATAAGGCCCTCTCTATGGTTCCCTCTAGGCACTCTCTATGGCCCTCACTATGGTCCCCTCTAGGCCTTCTCTAGGCCCTCTCTATGGTGCAATCTATTGTCCCCTCTAGGCCCTTTATAGACCCTAGCTGTGGCCCTCTAAATGGCCCCCACAAGGTCCTTTCTGGGCCATATAGATGGCCATATCGATGGCCCTTTCCAGGCCCTCTCTATAGCCCTCCCTATGGTCCCCTCTAGGCCCTGTCTAGGTTCTCTCTAGGCCCTATCTATGACCCTGTCTATGGTCCCCTCTAGGGCCTTTCTAGGCCGTCTTTATGGATCTCTCTATAGTTAACCCTAAGCCCTCTCTATGGCCCTCATTTTGCCCTCTCTTGGCCCTCTCTAATCCTTCTCTATGGCCCTCTCTATGGTCCTGTCTAGGCCCTTTCTATGCCTCTTAGACCCTTTCTATGGCCATTCCTATGGCCCTTTCTATGGTCCTCTTTAGGCCCTCTCTTGGCATCTCTATTGTCATCTCTATGGCTATCTCTAGGCACCACTAGGCCCTCTCTTTTTCCCTCGCTATGGCCCTTTCTATGGTCCCCTCTAGGCCCTCCTTATGGCCCTCTCTATGGTCCCATCTAGGCCCTCTCTAGGTCCTTACTATGGCCCACTCTATGATCCTCACTAGGCTCTCTCTAGGCCCTCTCTAGGCGCTCTCTATGTCAATCTCTATGATCCACTCTAGGCACTGTCTAGGGCCTCTTTATGGTCTTCTCTGTGGTCCACTCTCGGCTCTTGCTAGACGCTCTCTATGGTCCTTTCTAAGCCCACTCTAGGCCCCCTCTAGGCATTCTCTAGGCACTCTCTATGGTCCTATCTAGATCCCCTCTAGGCCCTCTCTGTGGCTCTCTCTATGGTCCGCTCTAGGTTCGCTCTAGGCCCTGTCTATGGTCTCTTCGAGGCCTTCACTAAGCCCTCTCAAGGGCCTCTAATTGGCCATATCTATGGTCCCATCTAGGCCCTCTCTAGACCGTCACTAAGCCCGCTCTATGGTCCTCTCTAGGCCCTCTATATGGTCCTAACTATGGCACTTGTTATGCTCTCTCTAGGCCCTCTCTAGTCCCTCACTATGGACCTCTCTATGGTCCTGTCTAGGCCCTTTCTTGGCCCTCTCTAGGCCATCTCTAATGCCACCTCTATAGCTGCCTCGAGGCCCCTCTAGGCCCTCACTTGGCCCGCACTATGGTCCCCTCTAGCACTCTGTATGGCCCTCTCTATGGTTCCCTTAATGCCCCCTCTAGGCCCTCATTATGGCAATCTCTATGGCCCTCTCTATGGTCCATACTGGACACTCTCTTTGCCCTCTCTAGGCCATCTCTATGGCCCCCTCTGGACCCTCTCTAAGCCCCTGAAGAACCTCTCTATGATCCTCTCTATGGCCCCTCTAGGACCCCTCTAAGCCCTCTCTATGGTCCCCGCTAGACCCTCTATAGGCCCTCTTTATTCCCCTCTCTATGGCACCCTCTTGGATGCCTCTAAGCACCCTAAAGTTCCTCTCTAGGCCATCTCTATTGCCATCTGTATGACCATCTCTAGGACCCTCTAATCCATTTCTAGACCCTCGCTATGGCACTCTCTATGGTCCCCTCTTGACCCTCTCTAGGCCTCTCTATGACCCCACTAGGCCCCTCAAGATCCTCTCTAGGCCATCTCTATTGCAAACTCAATGGCCATCTCTAGGCCCCTCTAGTCCCTCACTATGGCCATTTCTATTGCCCTCTCTATGGTCCCCTCTAGGACCTCTCTAGGCCTTCTCTATGGTACCCTCTAGGTCCTCCCTAGGCCCTCTTTATTGCCCTATCTATGGCCCCTCTAGGACCTTTCTAGGCCCTCACAAGGTCCTCTCTAGGCCATCTCTATTCCCAAGACTATGGCCATCTCTAGGCCCTCTCTATTGCCATCTCTATGGTCTCCTCTAGGACCTCTCTAGGCCCTCGCGATGGACTTCTCTATGGTCCACACTAGGCCCTCTGTAGGCCCTCTATATGCCTGTCTATAGCCCTCTCTATGGTCCTTTCTAGGCCCTTTCTAGGTGCTCTCCAGGACCTCTCAAAGCATTCTTTATGGCATTCCCTGTGGTCCCCTCTAGACGCTTTCTAGGCCCTCTCTGGACCCTCTCAATGGACCACTCTAGGCCCTCTCAAGTCCTGCACTATTGCCCCCTCTACGACTCCTCCAGTACCCCTCAAGGCTCTCTCTAGACCCTCTCTAGTCCCTCTCTATGCCCTCTCTAGGCACTCACTTTGTTCCTCCCCATGGTCCTATAGAGTCCCGCTCTCTGGCCCTATCTATGGTCCCTTCTAGGCCCTCCCTGGCCAGTCACTATTGCCCTCTTTATGGTCCCCATTATGCCCTCACTATGGCCCTCATAATGGTCCCCTTTATGATCTCTGTAGGCCCTCTCTACTGCCATTTCTATGGCCTTCTCTGAGACCCATCTAGGTCCGCTCTAGGCACTATCTATTGTCCTCTCTAGGCCCTTTCTAGGCTCTCTCTATGCCCTCTCTATGGCCTTCTCTATGTTCCTGTCTAGGCCTTCTCTAGGCCCTCTCTATGTCCTTTTTATGGTCTTCACTATGGTCCCCTATAGTCCCTTTCTAGGCCCTCTCTATGCACTCTCTATGGTCCTCTCTAGGCCCTCTCTTTGGGCCCTTCTAGGCCATTTCTAGACCATCTCTATGTACTTTTGTAGGCTCTCTCTATGGCCCTCTCTATGGTCCCATTTGGCCCTCTCTAGTCCCTATTTATGGCCCACTCTTTGGCCCTATCTAGGCCCCTCAAGGTTCTCTCTATTCCATCTCTATGGCCATCTCTATGCACCCTCTAGGCCCTACCTACGCACTCTCTATGGTCCTCTCTAGGCCCTCTCTATGGTCCCCTCTAGGCTCTCTCTATGGCCCTATCTGGTCCCTCCCTAAGGAATCCTCTAGGCCCCCTCTAGGCACACTCTATGCAATCTCTATGGTCCTCTCTAGGTCCTCTCTATGGCCCTCATGCCCTCTCTAGGCCCTATCTAGTCCCTCACTATTGCCCTCTCTATGGTCTTGTCTAGACCCTTTCTAGGTATTCTCTAGGCCCTCTCTATGGTCATCCCTGTAACACTCTCTATGGTCCCCTCTATGCCCTCTCTATGGCGATCTTTATGGTCGTCTCTATGGTACATCTATTCCATCTCTAGGTCCTCTCTATGGCCTTCTTTATGGTCCCCTCTAGGCCCTCTCTAGGCCCTCGCTATGGCCCTCTCTATGGTCCAATCTAAGGCCTTACTATACCCTCTCTATGTCCCTCTCTATAGTTCTCTCTAGGCCCTCTCTATGGTCCTCAATATGGATCCCTTAATG
>JAJTUV010004256.1:0-2500 GCA_021653895.1 Mastomys natalensis | reverse complement strand
CTAAGCCCTCTCTATGGTCATCTATACAGTCCTCTCTAGGCCCCTTCTATGCACGCAATCTGACAGTCTTTAAGGTTCTTTCTAGACCCTATCTAGCCCCTCACTTTGACCTCTATGGTCCCATCTAGGCCCTCACTAGGCCCTCATTATGTCCGTCTCTATAGTCCTTTCTAGGCCCTCTCTAGGCCCTGACTATGGCCATCTCTATGGTCTTATATAGGCCTTCTCTAGTCCATAACCAGGCAGTCTCTATGGTTCCATCTAGGCCCTCAATATGGCCATCTCAATGGTCCAGTCTTGGCCCTTCTAGGCCCTCATTATGGCCATCTCTATAATCCCCTGTAGATCCCCTCTAGGCCCTCACTATGACAGTCTCTATGGCCTTTCTAAGCCGTCTCTAGGACCTCTCTCATGATTGTCTCTGTGGTCCTATCTAGGCCCTCTCTAGACTCTCACTATGTCCATATCTATGGTCCTCTCTAGGCCCTCAATATGGCCATCTCTATGGTCCCATCTAAGCCCCTCTCTAGGCCCTCACTATGGCCAGTCATATAGTCCAATCTAGTCCCTATCTTGGCACTCACTATGGCAGTATCTATGGTTCTCTCTACGCCCTCTAAAAGCCCTCACTATGGCCATCACTATGGTCTTCTCTAGGTCCTCTCTGGGCCCTCACTAGGCAGTTTCAATAGTCCCATCAAGGCCTATTCTAGGCCCTCACTATTACTTTTTCTTCGGTCCCATCTTGGCTCACTCTAGCCCCTCACTATGGCCGTCTCTATGGTCCCATCTCTTCCTTTCTAGGCCCCTTACTATGGTTGTCTCTAAGGTCCCATCTAGGCCCTAACTAGGCCCTCACTGTGTCCATCTCTATGGTCCTCTGTAGGCCCTATCTAGGCAATCAATATTGCTTTCTCTATGGTGCTCACTAGGCCCCATCTAGGCTCTCACTATGACCATTTTTATGGTCCTTTCTAGGCCCCCTCTAGGCCCTCACTATGGCTATCTCTATGGTCTTCTCTAGGCCATATCTAGGACCTCTTTATGGTAGTATCTATGGACCTATCTAGGCCTTCTCTAGACTTTTACTTTGTCCATATCAGGGGTCCTCTCTAGGACCTCTCTAGGCCCTTTCAAATCCCTCTCTAGGACCTCACTATGTCTGTACCTACGGTCCTCTATAAGACATCTATAGGCCCTCTCTAGACCCTCTCTATTGTGGTCTGTATGGTCATCTCTAGGCCCCCTCTAGGCCCTCACTATGGCCATTTCTATGGTCGTCTTTTGACCACCTCTAGGCCACACTAGGGTTGTTTCTATGATCATCTCTAGAACCTCCCTAGGCCCTCTGTAGACCCTCTCTATGCCCTCTCTTTTGACATCATTATCGTCCTATTTAGGCCCTCTCTAGGCCTTCACTTTGGCCTTATTTATGGTCCTGTTTAGGCCTTCTGAAGGCTCTCAGTTTGGCCACTATATGTTTTCATCTAGGTCCTCTCTAGGCCCTCACTATGGCAATCTCTATGGTTCTTATTAGGCCCTGTCTAGGCAATCACTATGGCCGTCTCTATGGTCCTACCATGGCCCTCACTAGGCCCTGACTATTGCTGTCTCTATGGTCCTTTCTAGGCCCTCTCTAGGCATTCTCTATGGCAGTCTATATGGTCCCATCTAGGCCCTATCTATGACCTCACTATAGCTGTCTTTTTGGTCATCTCTAGGGCCTCTCTAGGGCCTCTCTAGGCCCTCTCTAGGCCCTCAATATGACAGTCTCAATATCATTATGGCCGTTTTATGGTCTGCTCAAATCCCACTCTAGGCCCTCACTATGGCAGTCATTTTGGGGCTCCCTAGTCTCCCTCTAGGTCCTCACTATGGTCATTTCTATGTTCCTTTCTAGGCACTCTCTATGCCCTCACTATGGACATCTCTATGGTCCTCTATAGGACTTTCTAGGCCCTCTCTATGCCCTCTTTGTGGCCATCTTTATGTTCCTCTCTAGGCCCTCTCTAGGCCCTCTCTAGGGTCGTCAATATGGTCTGCTCTGTGCCCTCTCTCGGTCCGCACTCTGGCCGCCTCTATGGTCCTCTATGGGACCTTTCTAGGCCCTCTTTGCCCACTATGGGCCCTCACTATGAATGTCTCTATGGTCCTCTCTAGGCCCTCTCTAGGCCCTCTCTAGGCCCTCTCTAGGCTCTCACGATTGTCATCTCTAAGGTCCTCTATATGACTGTCTCTATGGTCCTATCTAGGACCTCTCTAGGCGCTCACTATGGCCGTATCTATGGTCCTATCTAGACCTTCTCTAGGCACTCACTATGGCCATCTCTATAGCCCCATATAGGCCATCTCTTAGTACTCACTATGGCCATCTCAATGGATACATCTAGGCCCTCTCTAGGCCCTCACTATGGCCACACATATGGACTTTTCTAGGCCCTTTCTTTGCACTAACTATGGCCGTATCTATTGTCCTATCTAGGCCCTCTCTAGGCGCTCA
>JAJTUV010004255.1:0-24523 GCA_021653895.1 Mastomys natalensis | reverse complement strand
AAATCCACCGCCTCTGCTCCCAAGTGCTGGGATTAAAGGCGTGCGCCACCACGCCCCGGCTTGAGATTTCTTATTGTTTCTATTTCCAGCTTTAGATCCTGGTGGTTTTGTTCAATTCCTTCACCTGTTTTGTTGTGTTTTCTTGAAATTCTTTAAAGGATTTTTGTGTTTCCTCTTTAAGGGCTTCTACCTGTTTGCCTGTGTTCTCTTTCAATTCTTTAAAGGATTTTTGTGTTTCCTCTTTGAGGGCTTCTACCTGTTTACCTGTGTTCTCCTGTATTTCTTTAAGGGAGTTACTTATGTCCTTCTTAAAATCCTCCATCATCATCATGAGAAGTGATTTTAATTCTGAGTCCTGTTTTTCCTGTGTGATGGAGTATCCAGGGCTTGCTATGGTGGGAGAACTGGGTTCTGATGATGTCAGGTAACTTTGGTTTCTGTTGCTTGTGTTATTACGCTTGCCTTTCGCCAACTGGTTGACTCTAGTGTTACCTGTGCTCACTGTGTCTGACTGGAGTTTGTCTTTCCAGTTCTCTTGCTTGTGTCAGATCTCCTCGGATTCCAGATGTCTCTGTGTTCCTGTGGTCCTAAGCTCCCTCTGCTCTGGATGTAATAGGTCTTCTAGGATGTCTCAGGATCCGATGTTTCCACAGGTGCAGACCAGCTAAGTGTCCTCTGCACCGGATGCAGTATGTCCTCTAGGTTGTCTCAGGATCAGGTGTTTCCACCAGAGCAGACTAGCTAAGGGACCTCTGCTCTGGGTGCAGTGGGTCCCTCTAGGAAGTCTCAGGATCCAGGGTTTCCACAGGTGCAGACCACCTAAGGGTCCGCCCCAGGCAAGAGGACCTCTGCTCTGGGTGCAGTGGGTCCCTCTAGAATGTCTCAGGATCTGCTGTTTCCATAGGAGCAGACCAGCTATGGGCCCACCCCAGGCCAAAGGACCAGGGTCCGGGTGCAAAGGAAGTTATAGTCCGGAGGGGCGGGCTTTGGGTGCCTGCCAGTTCCTTAAGCCCCACCTGGCTCCCGGTTGTAACTCTGGGGTTTGGGGAAGTGGGCAAGGTGACTTACCCTCTGCTCTGTGTGCAGTGGGTCCCTCTAGGATGTCTCAGGATCCGCTGTTTCCACAGGAGCAGACCAGCTACCGGCCCGCCCAGGACCAAAGGACCAGGTTCTGGGCGTAAGGCCCAGATTTAACTTTTATGAGTAATATACATTTGGAGTTATTTGGTGGATGTTGTAAATGGAATCTTATGGGTTAGGTAGCACTCCATTATTACGCTGAGATGTAGATGGGTACAATTGATAATGGAAAGGATTTACCAATGCTTAGGAGACAATATGTCACATAAAGTAGAGTTTAGCTAAGGGTGGGCTGCCTCTGAAACACCTGAAAGATGTGCATGCTAATGCTAATGAAGCCTTTAAGAGATTAGGGTTACATACACATGTTTTTTACAAAGGGTTATGAGCCACCATGTGGTTGCTGGGAATAGAACTCTAATGTTTTTGATTGTGAGTCTAGCCTTTAATGGCTGAGCCATCTATCTAGCTCCAACTATCCATTCTTCTTGCAGTTTTCTGTGCTACAATCTGCTTCAGATATAACTGAGGTCCCAAATATTAAAAAGATATTACCTTTGAATTTTTTCTGGAGCAAAGAGAACTCCAAAATTTTAAAGTTCATTATATGAGAGCAAAGGCTTGCAGAAAAACTCCATCAGAGAGATCAACTAATAAAATATCAATGAATAATATACACTGAGAGATTCAAATACGTAACTTTTTGTATTACTGCAACAATTTTTTTTCATATAATGTTAGATTATTAACCATTTCTTGAGGCAAACCTTTCTAATGATATAGCTTTATGGACTCTCAAAAATTACAAGCAAATTTATGGAGTATAAACCTCTCATCTTTACCAGGATATAAAGGAATGGTATAAAAACAATCTTTTAAATCTATAATATAATATATTTTCTGGAATGGCAGCTAGAGTAAGCAATTCAGGCTGTAGTGTCCCATTAGTTGAATAAATTTTAAGTTTGAACTTTGTTTTGAATTAATGGAATAACGAATTCTGTTTAGCTGAGTGAGAGTATCAGATAAAGGCCAAGTTGAAGGCAAATCTTCTCTTAGGTATTATTTTTAGAGCAATTTTTTTGTTAACAGGCACAGCTATAATGCCATGGAGGGAAGCAGGCACAATTTTAATTCTTCTAGCATAATCATTATCTATAACTCTTGGCCCATAAGCCATTGTGAATGTCTTTAGGTTTTATACTGACACTTCCCCCTCAAGGAACAAGCAAGGCAATAAAACAAAAATTTCAGGAAACACCCTTCTAGGGGCTGGTTGTGATAACCAAGACAAAAGGAATGTCACACAGACTTTTGCTGTGCCCACTCTTTGCATAGTCTTCATTCAAATGTTAATGTTCTGAACTTTGGCTTATATCCTGAAGCCTGGCCCAAAGATTATCCTTTCTGCACCAAAGACAAATTTCTTCATGTGACCTGATTGCTTGCTCATACCTTTTCTCTTGGGACAGTCATTTTTAAAATGACCTGAATCTCCACATCTAAAACATCTTTTTTCTTTACGGTTTTGTGCAAGCATTGCTTGTACAGTGGTCCCTTGAAAGGCAGCAGCTATGGCCAGACCCTGATTGTATGAGGGCCCAATTTCAGCACAAAGACAATGTATCTATGTAAGTTTTCTTTGCTTTGTATGGCCTGATAGCTGTGCAGGCAGTTCAACTGGATTAGCATTCCCTTTATATTGACCTTCTCCTAGAAGCATGTTAAGACCCCAATCTACATTGTCAGCCTAAGCATTCATCATGGTGGTTCTCTTACTGGTATCGTGCCATTCTGAGCTCCAAAGCAAGTAATCTCTTCTTGGCAAAATAGACTTACTATTCAACTCTACCTGGTCTATCCTCTTCTCAACCATAAACATGGGTCAGTGAAAAAATTCCTAACTCATGATTGAATTGTCAACTGCATCCAATGGAAAAATGGCAGTTTAACTATATTTTTAAGTTTCTTAAGCAAAACCAATTTTTAACCATCTAGACAATCCCTTATGCATATCTCATTAGACCAGGTCCATTTGTTGAAGACATTTTCTTTTCTCGATGTATCTTTCCAGCTCTTTTATCAAAAATTAAATGTTCGTCTACAGAGTGAGTTTCAGGACAGCAGGGCTACACAGAGAAACCCTGTCTTGAAAAACAACAACAACAAAAAAAATTAAATCTTCATAGGTATGTGGATTTCTGTGCAAGTCTTTGATTTGCTTGCATTGATTGATATGTCATTTTTAATGCTAATACTATGAAATTTTTATTTCTATATCTCAATAGTACAGCTTGACATCAGGGATAGTGACTGTTAGCATTCTGTTAAACTCCACCTCCACAGTTACCTAGCAACAGCTAGGTATGCTCCTCCCAAAGCTACCATGAACGGCCAGGTAGCCCTGCCACTATTATAAGAGGGGCTGTCTGGCCCCTCCTCTCTCTCTTGCTCTCTTGCTCTCTTGCCCTCTTGCTCTCTGCTCTCTTGCTCTCTTGTGCCTGCAGGTCTTATCTGACCCTTTCCCTCTCCCCTCCCTCCTCCGCATGGTCATGGCCGGCCACCACCTCCACCTCTCTCTGCTCTCCCCTCTGCCCTAAATAAACTTCTCCTCCTGGAACCCTCTGCCACTGCCATTTTCTTTTTTAAAATAACAACAGTGATTCCACAAGAAATTTCTATTATTGTTTAGGTCTTCTGAGTTTTTTATCATACCATATGATGTTAAGTATTGTCCTTTCAAAGTCTGAAAGTAATTGTGCTGGAATGTAATGGGAATTGTGTTGAATCTGTAGAAGTCTTGGTAGGATGTCCTTTTTACTATGTTAATTCTACCAAGCCTGAGTGTGGGACATCTTTCAGTCTTTGGTATTTTCTTAAAGTTCTTGTCAAACAAGTCTTTTACTGGCTTGTGGACAGTTACCCCAAGATATTTTTTCATTATTTGTGGCTATTGTGAAGGTTTGCTTCCATAAGGTCTTCTCAGCCCATTTGCCATTCACATGTAAACAACTTTGATTTTTATGAGGTAATTTTGTATCCAGCCATTTTGCTGGTGTTTATCAACTGTTGGAGTTTTGGTACTGCTTTATATGTACTTTCATATCGTCTCCAAATAATGACATTTGACTTCTTTTTTTCTAATTTGTATTCCTTTGATCTCCTTTAGTTGACTTATTGCTCTAGCTAGACTTTCCAGTACTATTGGAATAGACATGGCCAGAATAGACAACTTTGATTTTTTTAATGATACTTGTAGAGCTCTTTGAATTTCTCTCCATTTAATTTTGTGTGCTGTAGGCTTTTTGTAAATTACCTTTCTTATGGTAGTATGTCCCCTTGTATTCCTGCTCTTTAATTACTATTATTATTATAAAAGACACTAGATTCTGACAAAGGCCTTTTCCATGTTTAATGAGAGGGTCAGGTGATTTTTTTTTCATTTTATTTATATGGTGGAATATATTAACAGATTTTTTTTATGTTGAACCATCTTTGCATGTCTTTGAGGAAGCTGACTTTGTCATTTGTATGTTTATCTTATCATTTGTATGTTTTTTTTTTAATGATTCTGAGTATCTTGCCTGTATCTGGATGTCCATTACATGTTGTGTGTATGATCCTCAGTAGTCGTCACAAGATGGCCTTAAACCTCTGAACTTGGGATTAGTGAATGTTGTGAGCTCTCATGTCACACGTGATGAATTGTACCCATCTCATGACACCTGTACCCATCTCATCTGTAAGACCATGTGCTGTTAATTCCTGTTCCTTGTCTTACCCTAAGTGGTTTCTTAAGGTCTACATATACATTGCTTATATTTTCATCTGTCTTACCTCTACCTGTTTCAACAGGCATTCTCTTCTAGGAAATTTTTCTTAATCCTACAGTTTAAATGGTGACACTCAGTTTACTAGAAGATGAATACAGAAGTGGAGTGGATACATAAATCTTTGTAAGAATTCACTGAGACTTCAAGAGTGTTTGCATATGATTTTTGTTTATGTGGTTTTTTTGGGGGGTGGTGGTGGCAGGTTCTTAATGTTTATTTCAAGCAATCCTGAAACTCATTATATTGACTAGGCTGATCTCCAATGATATTCACATATCTCTGTCTCCTGGATGGTACAATTAAAGGTATGAGCCAACACACTCAGCTTACTAATCTGTTTTTGTAGTCAATCATCATTCAGATCATTTCTCTGATGTGTATAGTATTGATCTATTTGTCTCTGACTGTATGGCTGTTAATAGGCCTTTCTCCTGCAATGTTACATCCTATTTAAGGACCCAGAAATTACAAGGATGGACTTCCTTTTCAGTTTCCTTCTAAAATGACTTGGTGATTACATTAGAATTTCTGTGTCATGGAGTAAGTGTGGAAATCACCAGAGTTATATGAATGTATTGTTAAAGAAGTATCTATTTAATATATTGTCAGAATTATGCTTTCTATCGAACACATGTATGGATATTTTAGGATGCACTGACATATGATGATGTCCACAATAACTTCACTCCAGAAGAATGGGCTTTGCTGGATCCTTCCCAGAAGAATCTCTACACAGATGTTATGGTGGAGACCTACAGGAACCTCACTACTATAGGTAAGACTATGAATTTTAACTCATTTTTTAAAATATGAAGCAAGGTGTTTCTTGGTTATTGAGCTCTTCTTTCATTTTGATTGTGAAAGAGGAACAATGTGGTAAATAAAGCAGGCATAGTTCTAAGGTTCATTGAGGGTAGTAACTTAACTTTTCATCAGTTTTCAATTATATATCATACATTTTCTGGTAATATATTTTGGGTTACAAATCAGAAACAATAATATTGAAGAACATCTTCAAAATTCTAGACTACATGGAAGGTAAGTTTTATGTTCAAATTGATACAAATATGCTTCTGAAGAATTTGAGTGTGCCCTTAAAGTTTTAAGAAAACTCAGTATAAACAAGCATAGCTTTAAGTGTATTGATGATTAGTAATTCCTACAACACCATGTACCTTAATGTCAGGTAGTCGAAAAAGACACAAGGACACAATGACTTAACAGCTATTACATTTTAATTATCTCCCCATGGGAGCTGCTCTATAGAACTGCCAATTGATTTAGGTTGATACCTCTCAATGATTGCAAAGATATATACATAGGTTAGATGATAAGTATATGTCTAAAATCTCCTAATAGGCAAACATTCCATAAGAAATCCCACATTACTCATATACATTTAATGATTTACCAAAGTTTAGTGAGAAGGTAATTTATGAGATTCAAGAAGGTTATGGTGGAGAAACCTTTATCCTCATATTACATCTCTGTGATGAACAAACAGTTAAACTGTATGAATGCAATGTGGAAACCTTTTATTTTTTATTCTTGCCATAATTGATACATGACACATTAGATCAAAGCCACATGAGCATCTGGAACATGGAAAGTGCCTTTCTCTCTCACAACAATTAGAAGATAGACAGCTGTCCCCACTTTGAGTAGATGTGAAGGTGATATGAGTTTACAATTAACTGTGTATCCAACTTCATTGACAGGATGTAAATCTATTCACACTGCAGAAAAGCCCTTTGAGTACAAGGAATATGGCATTCTTCTGCTTGTCCTGGTTTATTTGCAAATGTAACATGACAGTATAGCAAAATGATGAGTACAATCACTGTGGCAAAGCTCTGAGTTCTTCCAGTTCTCTTTAGAAATGTGGAAAATTCTCACATGAGAAAAGGGTGTCAGAAAGATGAACCATGTACTAAACACTTTAACCACCACAGCTCTCTTCCAATATATAAAAGAACAATAGTAAAGTAGAAACTTATGAATCCAAACAAGTGATACAACCTTACGATTTGATCTCTTTTTACAGTAAACTAGAGAAAATTGTGAAATTAAATCATATAGATGAAAAGAGTCATTACTCTAATCAATGTGGTAGTGTTTACACTTGTCAATTTTCTTCACAGGCCAAAAGGAAGTCTTGCTAGAGAGAAACCCTATGAATATACTCAATGTGATAAAGCCTCTACACATGACAGTGGTCTTCAAAGGCTTGAAATAATTCATACTGGAGAGAAACCCTGTGAATGTGATGAATGTGATAAATCCTTTTTACACAACAGTAATCTGCAAAACCATAAAACAAACTCATACTGGAGACAAACCCTATGAATGTAATGAATGTGGTAAAGCCTTTTCACAACATAGTATCTCCAAAACCATAAAAGGACACATACTGGAGAGAAACCCTATGAATGTAATGAATGTGGTAAAGTCTTTTCAGACCAGAGTGGTCTCCAAATGCATAAAAGAACACATTCTGGAGAAAAACCCTTTGAATGTAATGAATGTGGAAAAGCCTTTTCACAACACAGTAGTCTCCAAATGCATAAAAGAACACATACTGGACGCTGGGCGATGGTGGAGCAAGCCTTTAGTCCCAGCACTTGGGAGGCAGAGGCAGGCAGATTTCTGAGTTCGAGGCCAGCCTGGTCTACCAAGTGAGTTCCAGGACAGCCCGGGCTATACAGAGAAACCCTGTCTTGAAAAACAAACATATAAACAAACAAACAAACAAAAGAACACATACTGGAAATCCTAGGAATGTAATGAATGTGGTAAAGCCGTGTCACGACACAGTAATCTCCAAATGCATAAAAGAACACATACTGGAGAGAAACCCTAAGAATGCCAGCAGTGTGGTAAAGCCTATTCAAACCACAGTGGTATTCGAAAACCTAAAAGAACCACATTCTGGAGAAAAACACTATGAATGTGGTAAAGCCTTCTGACAACACAGTCATCTCCAAAACCATTCAAAAACACAAACTGGAGAGAAACCCTATGAATGCAAAGAATGTGGGAAAGCCTTTTCACAACAGGGTCATCTTCAGAAACATAAAATGACACATACTGGAGAGAAACCCTATGAATACAAGGAATGTGGAAAAGCCTTTGCAGTTTTCTGTACTTTTTAGGATCATGAAAGAATTTATACTGGAGAGACACCCCATAAATGTGGTAAGGCCTTTGGAGTTCACAGTTATTTTCAAATTCATAAAAGAACACATTCTGGAGAGAAACCTAATGAGTGTAGTCATTGTGGCAATGCCTTTGCACATGACTATACACCTTGAAATCATGAATTACTTACTGGAGAGGAAACCTATGAATTCAACCGTTTACTGTATAACGAAGCCTTTTCACAACAGAGTCATTTCCAGAAACAAAAAATAAAACATAGTCTATAGAAATTGCACCAGTGTAATCAATGAGGTAAAGCCTTATTAGGACAGCGTTATCTCCAAATATATAGAAAAACACATATTGAAGAGAAAACCTTAAAAAGAAGAACATAAAGAAGAAGAAGAAGAAGAAGAAGAAGAAGAAGAAGAAGAGAAGAAGAAGAAGACGAGGAGGAGGAGGAGGAGGAGGAGGAGGAGGAGGAGAAAAAGGAGAGGAGAAACTCTATATAAGAAGTGTGGTAAAGCCTTGTCACATGCTTGCCATGTAATATCTAAAAGGACACTCACCAGATCGAAACTCTACCAACATAATCAGTGTGAAAAGCCTTTTCACAATAGTTATCTCTAAATTAAAGACAACAACAACAAAAACATTTTGGAGATTTTTTTCTGAATGTAAGCAATGTCGAAAAGCCTTTGCTTAATCCCGGCACTTGGGAGGCAGAGGCAGGCGGATTTCTGAGTTCAAGGCCAGCCTGGTCTACAGAATGAGTTCCAGGACAGCCAGGACTACACAGAGAAACCCTGTCTCAAAAAAACCAAAAAGAAAAAAGAAAAAGAAAAACCTTTGCTTATCACAGTTATCTCTGAAAACACTTTTATGTTTTTATATACACATACTGGAGAGTAAACTTATGAATGTAATTGCTGTAGTTAAAGCTTTGCATATCATTTTCTGTGGACTTGAATCCGTACTGAAGGGAATCTGGAACTGTAAAGTAATTTGTAATATTGTTGGCTGGCCCAATTGCATTTACTACACAAGATCATTTATTGTGGGGAAAAGTTTTATTCTGACAAGTGTCCACAATCTCTTTAAGCCTTTTGCCCATCTTCATTTTGTTTCTACCTACAAACTCATGAATAAAAGCCCTATGAATATCCACTATTAGGTAGCACATTTAGATTTCATTCATCTTTTCAATTTCACCAAATAAGTCATCTAAGTGTAAAACCTTATGGATCTGTCTTAGTACCCTTTCTGATGCGTTGATAAAACATAACATCTTTGACAACTTATCAAACACTTTATTTGGGTTTATGGTGCCAGAGGTGTATGGGATTACCATCAATGAGTCATGGCAACAAGTGTGAGACATGGCAGTAAAGCAGGAAGTTCAAAGCTCACACTCCAACCAAAGCATGAAGCAGCCAAGGGAAACAAGGAGGTTATGTGAGGATTTAAACTCTCAAAACCAACTCCCAGTTGGTTTCTTCCAGTTGGGGAAGAATTTACTAAATCTTTCCAAATGACACCACTCATTGAGAAGGGTTAATTTTCTGAATTCCAGCTCAAATACTTGCATTTGGGAAGTGAGCTCTTTCTTTCATGAGGAAGAAAAACCCTGTCAATAAGGTGTTTAGATGCCTCATCATCTGGGCTACACTAATGAAGGCTTAGAAGAGAAAAACAGTCATGAGTGCAAATTGTGATTTTTTTAGTGATTTGTTTAAATTTTAGTTATGTGTTAGTATGTCTTTATGTTACATGTATGTGCATGTTGGTTTCCAAGAAAGTTAGACTCTTGTATATTCTTGTACCAAGGATTTCAGGAAGTTGTCAAAAACTTGACCTTGGGCCATGGAATAAACATGTCTTAACTACTTACCTATGACCCTAGTCCTGTAAATATTTTGAAGTCTTTATACATTGTCTTGATGTCATGAAATAGAAAAACACTCCTACAAGGCAAAACTCTATGCGTGTAAACAATTTGCTGAAGATGTTTGACATAGTTTTCTTCAGTTTCAAGACAAAGATCTTGTTCCATCTCTTTTACTTAGCCTTGATGGAAATAAATTACTTACCATGTTTATTCAAGTATAGTTGTAGAGTTCAACATTGTATTTTGTAATTTGAGCCTTTTGGTTAGGTATTGAAATTTACTCTATGTGTGGTAAATCCATATAGTGAGGTTTATTTGGTGATTCTCATATTCCTTCTGTGGATTCTGTTCCTTTATTGCCCCTTTATTTGCTGATACATGATTTCCTGCTAAAATGTATACAATGGGATTCCCATCATCTAAGTGATCTATTGTTCATTTCTATATAGGGCCTTCTGTGATCAGACTTTTGATGTCAGGTTATCTGTGAAAGGGTGGATGGTTGTTTCTAATGGGTTTTCATGTTTTCACGAATTCCATTAAGATGTTGTTTTCTCCAGCCTGGCTTGGATATCACTGATTAGTCAGGGATACATTTCAAGTCATGATTCTTATGTGTAAACCTTCCGAATACCTGTCATCCCCATTGTGTCCTGTGTTGTCAACACATTTTAATTATGTTAATGCTGAAATTCTTACTAGAAGAGTATATAAGAAACATTAAATGACTCATGAAATCAAAGCAACATTCATGTATTAGAGTTGTTATGAGAAGGATAGTCAGCATTCAGATTATGTCTTGTAACATAGGTTGATGTACGCACAGCCTGAATCCTGGCCAACAGGAAAAGAAAGATGCGCACACAAGTTCCTTCCAGCAACAGTTTACTCAGGCCTTGCAAGTTACAGATGAAACAAAGGCGAGCCCCCGAGCTCAGGGAAGGGCATTTTTATAGTGCTGTGGCTGCGTGGCCGTCCCTGATTGGTGCATGTGATTAAATTGTCAGCATGAACGTGTCCAAACATACTGTGCACAGGCTCAGTGGACATGTTTACCATAAATCATACTTGTTTACTACAAGTTACACTAGGAGCCGGTGCCATCTTCTAATGGCGAATGCTGGGCAGCGCCCCACATCTCCCCCTTTTTGTTTTACTTAGGACTAGGCCTAACTAGGTTGATCCAGCCAGATCCCTACCGAAGGATGCAGTGATCAAAACCTAGAAAAAGTCTAGGTGACCACTCTCTCACGTGCAATGGCATCAAAGGCCCGTGAGGTGCAAGAGCTGGACCCCAGACAGAATGCATACCCATCCTGGTACAATGGACACAAGTCCTCAGGGTGCAAGGGCTATGCAAAAATAATCAGTCCTTTTGTAGCATAGAAAGCCATAGTTGGGGAGATGTGCCCTGCTCCATAGCAAGCATGGCCTGTGCGATTAGGATAGCATTCTTCTGCTGACGTCGTTTTATCTTGCAGAGCAACCAGAGACCTAACGCCAGTTCACAACAAATAATTGCTCCAAATAAAAACACTCCCACCCATTCCTTAAAGTAGGAAAATGCAGAAGTAAGCCAAGAGGTAAAATCCCCTAGAGTTAATATCTCAACTCTTGTTCCATTCAGGGTGAGTATCTTCAGCATCAACTCCTTCTGCAGCTTCTCAACTCCAGAGGTCCAGTTTCCTTTTAAATAATGAGACAATTCAGTACTTTGCTCCAATAAATCATTAGCATATCTCAGTGGAGTAATACACACATGCTGCGTATGAGCCACACAGCCAAGATGGACCACATCTATCACTTCCTCCAATTTTTATTGTAACAAATCTACCCTCTGGTTGACCAAGAGGATACCAGAGTTAGCTGCTCATTCGTCTTATACACTGCCACTAGAACATCAGAAGCTCGTTCTGTGATATTATTTATCTGGCTGCTGTGGCCACCTGATTAGCCATGGCAATGCCTGCAGTTACCGCCGCCGCGGCAGAGACAGCAATAGCAGTCACAATGGCTGCAGTGATTCCAAAGTCTCTTTTTTGTCTAACCAGAGCCATGATTGGAAAATTATTTGGATCAGCCTCTACTGGAATTGGAACAAAAGTAGGCACATGCACAACCACTGCTAAAGATAATGTGCCATTCAACAGTTTGCCAAATAACACGTGGAGTTGGTACAATTTAAAATTGTTGTGCCATTGGTAAAATTAGCTAGAATAAAGAAAAATGGAGGATTGAGGCACACAAGAGCAGCCTCTGATGTGGCATTCACTATATCTGAATTCACTTTTATGTTCATCAATTAAGGCTCAATTTCATTTGTATGAGTTGCAGACACATTTTGAGTAACATGAAATGATGACGACAATAAAGCAAAAGCAGATAGTGATGTACTAGCACCTGCTTCATTTGTTAAAATCCACTGATAAAACGGCCACTCATTTAGTCTACCTGTGGCGTTACCAGTGACATTAAAGAGTTCCTTCTTTAGCAGGGGCACTAATGTAAAACCTGGGGAAATTTCCACATCTGAAATAGCCCATCCCTGACAAGATGTAAATACCTACCGGAGGAAATGATTGGTCAGGGGGGCACCACAGCAGGATCTTACGAACCCTGGCATTCCTTACATGTTGATTCGACTTTCTGGGTACAGTGACATTACTTTTAAGTAATAAAGTAGTGATATTCAAAAATGCAGTAGCATCTGTGCCTATTTTATCATACTGAGTCTGACTCCAGCAACCTGAGCAGGGTACTTCCAACACGCTGACCAGCACCTTCCAGATGTACGTCCACCATTAAACTAAGGATGTGTGTACTTAAAATAATCGCAGATCTGCACCTTTGCCCATAGTGACGCACAGGGTAGAATTAAAGAAAGGCTGTGCATTAATACTTGAACATCAAGATCAACAGGTTTAATACATGGAGATCCATGGCACAACTTGTAGAGAGTAATAAAGGTAAAATTGGAGAACTGGCATGCACAGGCATAGGCACTGGCCAGACTCTAACTATGGCCCATAATGGGTACTATACACCAAGTTACTTATCCCCAGAAACTGTAATGTTGTCACAAGCAGTCTGTGTGTCTTGTTCATCTCCATGCTTCTGCTTCAGTGTCCGCGTCAGCCGCGCCGGGTACCCAGATGGGACCCCTCTTCCTTCTGTGGATAAACACAGACAGCTCCCCTGGATCTCGTGAGTACGGGATCCGGGCCCACGCCATTCATTGATCAATACATCCTTCCATTTAACCTCCTCTCTGGGGAGTGCTTTAGATAAGCATGCCTATCAGCCGCTGTTTTTCCAGCAGCATCTAGATTCAAAAAATTCAAAGTAAACAATGCTAAAGATAATGCTTTTCTTGGGGTATCTGTACAACCCCCATTTCCCCCTCTTTGTTTTCCTAAATAGGCCGTTAGAGTCGCGTGCGCGCGTTCAACCACTCCCTGATCTTGGGGGTTATATGGCAATCCAGTGCGATGTTGCACTTCCAGTTGGTCACAAAATTGTAGAAAAGTCCTGGAACTATAAGCAGGACCAACATCTGTTCTAATAATTCCCAATATAGAAAAGCAGTTCAATAGAAGAGAACATACATGAGACAATTTCTCTCCACTTAAGGCAGATGGAATAACATAATGGAAAAAGTATCTACTGCTACATAAACATAAGATAGCTTCCCAAACTGAGGAATGTGTGTAGCATCCATTTCCCATAAATCATTGGGTACCAGTCCTCTTGGAATTATGTCATAATGAGGAACAGGAAATAAGGGAGCACAGGCTGAACAGGTTTTAATTATTGCTTTTGCCTGTTCTCTAGGTATGTGGAACATCTTTCTCAGAGTCTTAGCAGACACATGGTGCAAAACATGAAGCTCCTGTGCCTTACAAACATCATATAGTTGCTACAGCATATAGCTTAAATATTTGTATTGAACCATGGGAACTCAAGAGAGTAACCATGTAATCTAATTATATATATTGTCTTTTATTCATGTATAAGGGCCGGGCGGTGGTGGCGCACGCCTTTAATCCTAGCACTTGGGAGGCAGAGGCAGGCGGATTTCTGAGTTCGAGGCCAGCCTGGTCTACAGAGTGAGTTCCAGGACAGCCCGAGCTACACAGAGAAACCCTGTCTCGAGAAACCAAAAAAAAAAAAAAAAAAATTCATGTATAAGGCCAAATATCAATAGTTTTAACAATCAATCATATTATTATTTGGAATAAGAAATATTTCATTAAGTTTCTTCTTCAAGATATCTTTGTGATCTTGACCTATAATTTTATATTAACATGGCAATAGCTTTATAACAGGATGTTAAAACTTCTTAAGGAAGTAAAGAAATATAAATTCATAGTAATAATCTCTTGTATCAAAGGACTGTTATAAAACAGCCAACAACTAATTTATATATCTATTAATAACAGGTTTTTTCTATTTCCTGTGAAATTATTTTTCCTTTATCAGCCAATTGTAGAAAGAAATTAGGGTTTGTATCTTTCTTGAGAACATTAAACAGAGACTAAATCCTTTGGTGGAGAGCTTAAAATAAGACCTTAGCCAATTAGCATCTCTAGAAACCTTTGAAAATAATTTAAAATAAGTAAACTATCTTTTCTTACTTGAATTTTCTGTGTCACAATTTATTTAGGAATACAGCTGATGTATCAGGCATTGAAAAGATATTATCTTTAGATGTTTATTGGATCAACAAAGACTCTCTAATATGTTAAAACTCGTTGTATGAGAGCAAAGGCTTGTATTAAGAGTCTCTTAGAGGGATCAACTAATAAGCCAATTGTACAACAAAAGAAAGTGTTCATGTTTGATCCCAGATTAAACTCTTATTGAGATCTCTTTTAAATATCTGGTTCTGAATGACTCCAACTTGAATTACCAGCTATAATTCAGTTTTTGTTACTAAAATTGTAGATTTGTAATCATACCCAATGATATAGAACAAATTTGCATTTGTTAATATCAATCAAGAATAAAAATAAATACACATTTGAGCAAATTATTCTTACCTTTTTAGCTGTAATTTAAGAGAAAAGTACTTATCAAACTGGGAGACACCCTTATTGCAGAACTGTTGGCCTTGCAGAAACTGTTGGCCTCTTTCCCAGAGCTGCTTATGAAAATAATTAATACTTTTCAAGGTTGTATCTGCCAGTGTTCTTCTTCCAGTCACAGAGCAGAGTAAATCATCAGTTTTTGCTGTGTAAATTGAGACTGTTTCCCAAGCAAGTTTCAAAGTAAATTGAACAAACAGTTTTCAAACATGAGACATAGAACACAACCATTCACTCCAGACAAAACAAACATATGATACATATATATGGACAAATTGGTATACCAATGACAAACAATAAACATAGAAAACAAAACTAAAAATCTCTCCTAGAGAGAGCAAGAGAGACTAGGGCGTCCCCCAATCATCCCTGGCTTCTCCGGAGGGCAGGCAACTTTGTTAACCTCCCTCTCTCTCTCTCATTTTCAAGGTTCAACTTCGTATCACTTTCTTAGGAGATATAACATTTTTGAAGATAAGCTCTTGGATGTCAAAATTCCAGGCAGCTTGCCCTGCCATTGCATTAGCTCATGCTTGAGCAGCACACAAATCATGGGAAATGGATTTCCAGTCTAAATATTGTCCCATAGTTAAACAAGCTCACACAGTGCTAATCCAGTCTGTTGGAGTCATGGCTCTATAAGCCAAATTCCCAACCTCTGCCAATGCTCTATCTTTAAATTTTAGTCCTTTGGCACACAAGAGGTCCTTAAGAGCGCACTTTACAGGACAAGAGGCAGAGGTTCCCATAATTAGCAGGTACACTCCTCACCAGGATGGTGACACCTGAGGCAGAAACACATCAATAAAAGAGCGCAATACAGCAGGAGCAATCCCACAGCGACCCACAGAGGGTTAACTGCTGCAGTTAGCATATCAAAGACGGGAACCTCTGCTACTTTTGTATTCCTTGTGTCTCTTTCCAAGAACCTAGAAATTGTCTCTAAACCGGGAACCTTGAAATTGTCTCCTTCCGAGAACTTTAAGATTGTCCCTAAACCGGGAACCTTGAGTGAAGGACCCTACTCACCGGTCCTCTTCCCGTACGGGCCACCAGATGCGCCACACCTGAATCCTGGCCAACAGGAAAAGAAAGACTTGCACACAAGTTCCTTCCAGCAACAGTTTACTCAGCCCTTGCAAGTTACAGATGAAACAAAGGCGAGCCCCTGTGCTCAGGGAATGGACAGTTTTTATACTGCTGTGGCTGCGTAGCCGTCCCTGATTGGTGCATGTGATTAAATTGTCAGCATGAACGTGTCCAAACATACTGTGCACAGGCTCAGTGGACATGTTTACCATAAATCATACTTGTTTACTACAAGTTACACTAGGAGCCGGCGCCATCTTCTAATGGCGAATGCTGGGCGGGCGCCCACATTGATGTGCTATGGATAGTTTTCTTAGGGTTTCAATTGTGAAGAGACAGCATGACAAACACAACCCTTGTAAGTGAAAACATTTCATTGGTTCTGGCTTGCAGTTTTTGAGGTTTAGTCCATTATCATCATGGTGGGAAGTATGACAGCATGTATACAGACATGATGCTGGTGATGGAGTTGAGAACTCTACAGTTTGGTCCACAGGTAGCAGAAAAAGACTGTACATCATACTGGTCATAGCTTGAACATAAATGACTTCAAAGCCGACTTTGTCACACACAGTGACACACTTCTTCAAACAGTGTCATACCTACTCCAATAGGGCTGGATTTCCTACTTGTGCCACTCCTTCTAGGAAAGCATATAGGGTCAATATTCAGACCTCCATACAGAAATTCCTGCTCTCAATCGGTTTGTAGCCATAACACAAATCCGTATGTAATGTTGTATTGGAAAGATTTTATTTTTCTCAGATATTTTCTTGTTCACTTTACATCCAGTTCACTGATCCCACCCAGACTACCTTCACAACATTCTTACCCTATTAGCCTTCCCTTCTCCTCTGAAAGTGTGGAGCCACCTTTGTATCCACCCTCCTGCCTTGGAACTTCAGTACTCTGTGCAGCTAGGTGCTTCCTATCTCACTGAGGCCAGACAAAGTAAGCTTTTTCCCAACTTCCTGAGACCTGCTGAGCCTGAACCATACAGATAAGCTTCCCTTGCCCTACTCATATTCCCTGCTTGATGAGTCTTCTGGAGCAAGTATACCTGCCATGAGCAACCTGCTATCCCAGCAGCCTCCATTCTCCTGCCACTTCTCCAACCTTCATCAGATCTTCTGAACCTGAAATATACAGGTATGCTTCCCTTCCCCCACCCATCTTCCATGCTTGCAGAATCCTCTGAACCAAACAGAGCTGCCCTATGCACCTAGTATCCTAGGGGACATCCATTCTCTTGCCACTTCTCCAACCTACATCAGATCTGATTAAGGTAGAGTTTACCTATCCATACCCAATTTTCCACTAATGTTTAAATCAAGCATGTAAGCTCACTTCAGTGTCTCTGCATCTTTGGAGATGGTAGACCCCCTACATGCTGGACTTTTGAAGAATAAATCACTTTGTGTTTGTGTAATATGTGAGTCTGAGTTGTGATTCTAAGCCTAATCATGGACTCTTACAGTCTTAATTGTAATCTCTTATAAAGTGAAAGTTAAATAACAGATCAAATGCTTCTAACATATAATCGCACAAGATATATACTATCGCTCTAAAATATAGGGAGAAGACCATAATACAGAAAAAACCCAAACATAAAACACACAAGTGAAAAAACCCAAAACAACATGTGGGCAAACTCCAAAGTCTGCATCTCCATGTCCAATGATCTTCAGATCACCAACACTTCAGCTTTGGTGAGTACAACACAATTCTTTCTCTTGAGCTAGTTCAAGACTACATTGGTAACTTTACTTAGCAATTGTCCCATTGTCCTGGTATCTCTAGTATTCTGTGGTGTCCAAGGAAATCCAGGTTTAACTTTTACAACTTTAATCAATGGCTTCTTTAGGTCTTCATGCAGGGACAACCCTGACATATTCCTTGTATCAGTGGCTATTCTTAGTCACAGAGAGACTTGCATCCTTGATTCTCAAGACAGCCATATTTCTAAAGCAGGACTGCTTGCTGGGTCTGCAACATGGGCCCCTTGACATACAAGATGCTCATTAGGTTTCAATTTTTCCATAATTTTCCTCACTCTCTCAGGTTGTTTGTCCTTCAACTTGGTCTATAAACAGGCCTTGAACTCAGAGATCTGCATGACTCTGACTTAGGAGTGCTACAGTTGCTCAAAGGTGTATACTGCCATGGCTGGACCTAAGCTTTTCTTTACCTGGAGCTTGCTTTCTAGACCAGGCAGGCCTTGAATGCATAGATGTGCTTGCCTCTGTCTCCTAAATTCTGGGATTGAAAGCACATAGCAACATACATGGACCTAAGCTTTATTTTCCTTTTTTTAAAAGACAGAAGATTAACTGGGTGGATTCTTGCCCTGAGATCACCACTCCCTCAATTCCATTTAATATCTTTAATCAGGTTATCTCCTGGAACAGGGGAATTAGCTTCATTCTATTTCCTGGCATCCCTTTAATCCTTGAATCAT
The DNA here is from genome assembly GCA_021653895.1 of Mastomys natalensis. NCBI lineage: Eukaryota > Metazoa > Chordata > Mammalia > Rodentia > Muridae > Mastomys > Mastomys natalensis. Next base: position 5,953 of record JAJTUV010004255.1, on the reverse strand, counting down.
ACTTTGTGTACTTTCTGTGTCAAGTTTTGTCTATTTCATCAAAGTATTATTCCGAAGAGAGAAATACAGGATAGAGTTTACACTCAGCTCTTTTGTGATTTCCAAGCCAATGCAATTTATCTAAATCTCTTCACCTTATGCCACATGCAGACACTTTGAACCAGAGCAAAAGTCAGCCACATTCATTGCTAAAATATGACAAGAATGATGTCTAGGTACCATGCTAAATTAAGGCCAATTAAGCAGAGCTTAAAACATTCCAGGGCTTTCCTAACCCAAAGTCCCCAAATTCAAATTGCTCCAAACAAAACCATAGTCAGACCTACCACAAGAATATGCCAATCTCTATCATCAATTTTTGTTTTAGGGATTTATTGCTCTGAAGACACACCATGACCATGGCAACACTTATAAAAGGAAGCATGTTATTGGAGCTGGCCTACTTTTTTAGAGGTTTAATCCACTATCACCATCTTGGGAATCATGGCAGTGTGCAGGCAGTCATGATGCTGGAGCCCATAATTCTACATCTTGATCTGAAGGCAGCAGAAGGAGACTGTTGCCACAGTGGGCATAGCTTGATCATATTTGTCCTCAAAGTCTAACTCCACAGTGACAGCCTCCCTCTAATAAGGCCACACCTACTCAAAGCAAGACCAGAAACTCTGAAGTACAACTCCCTATAAACATTCATTCAACCACCCAAGTCTATGGAGGCCATACCTATTCAAACTACAGTAAGTATATATTATTTGACATTCCATGCTTCTTCAGTGTCCCAGTTATACATCTGGCATTTCATCTTGAACCAGGGAGGAGGTAAAGACTCCTTCACTGTGCTCAGAATCCTGCTCTGGCCAGTTCTGTTATTGATCTCCTGAAGATCAGGTTTCCATAATTATTTTCCTGACTATTGTAACTCAGACCATGAAGTCAAGTGGAGGGTGTTTTCGCCTTTAACCAGCTTACTGACACAAGTGTCAAGGACTATTGTTCTCCTCCCTCCTCCCAGTCTGTGCTTCTAAGCCCAAAATATACGAATGGGAACAAATTTCCTTTACTGCTTTTAGGATAAAATTTCAGTCCGAAAAAATTTCTGATCCAGAATAATCCCAGGAGTGTTCATGGTGCAGGCAGGCAACAGAGAAGACTTGGTGTACAGAAGGAAGCCAAGACTAATTCTACTGGGTATGTGTGAATCCATTTACATATGATAACATATGATTATAGTTCTCATACAATTTCACAGCCATTTTCCCCTCCAGTTTAAATGATAGCATTTATAGGCAACAATCTTATACGTGAAATCATCACAGATATGATTTCATTTTGGATACTGATCAGATATTAAGCATACAAGCATGTCTTGATACCGAGGGCTCTTGGTAGCAGAATGGTGATGAACTCCTGAGGACTCAGATGAAAGGCTTTGGAGTAGGTGCATAGTAGGGCTGCAGAGGGGGTGGGAAGAGAATGGGTCTGGGCAGCCTCATCTCTGCTCTCAGAGTTGAAAGATAACCCTGAGAATTCACCTGTAAAGTCTTGTTCTTCCCCTTGGACATGACTAGACATTTCTGGAAGCCTTGACTTTCCTCCTATGAGTCCAGACTGTGTAACTCACTATCTACTAAGTAGTGAAAGCAAGCCCCACTCATGGGATCTCACACTTGGTGTGTTCCAGTGACGTCACTTCTATGCATGCATCCTAAGAGCACCATTTTATCTTTTGTTCATTCTTCTCACAGTTACTCTTGACCCATCAGCCTCTCTTTACATCTCTGCTAGAGTGATCTGACAAGAACAGTTTATTTAAGATTAAAAACCCCTCAGTGTCTAACTGGCTCTTCCAGTTAAAGACTATAATTCCTTGAGGTCAACTTTGATTTTTCTTCCTCTCCTCTAGCCACTGAAATTGAAAGGACAACTTTCAGCTTTATATAGAAACTCAAAAAATCTGGGATAGCTAAAACAATTCTGAATAATAATAATGATTATGTTGATAATAATAACAACTGTTGAAATTATCATTCCTAATCTCAAATCATGCTACAGAGCTATAGTAGTAAAAACAGCATAGTATCAGCATAAAAATAGACATGTTGGTCTAAATGGAGGAGACATGCTTCATGTATGCATCTCTGTCCACCAAATGAAACCTTCAGTGCCAGGAACATGTTACATCTAATTCAGGTGTTAGTTAAAGGGTCACTATGGAAACCACCAAACAACCCAGGCTATTGCCATAGCTGTTAGTTGCTTTCCTCCAACTGATGATAAAGCCCTATAACTGAAGATAATCCTCCATAACTCACTGAACACAGTGAATTGATGCTTACGTAGAGCCCTCACACCTACTGAGGAGTATTTGTGGTGCTGGAAGGTACTCTGCTACCAAAGGAGGAAGGTAAACACCAGCCTAGCTACAACCTGGGACCTACAATGGTGACCTACTTGCAGGATACTCTGGTGCAATAGTGTCACAAACATTGTGAAGAAACCATACACTATCTGCTTTGATTTACAGCCCACTCCATAAGATGGAACCCAACAGTGCTGAGGTAGCCGAGAACCTGAGTCTAGATGGACCTAGGGGGAAACCCTGCTAGAGTTCTGCTAGAGTAATGTAGCAACAAAATGACTCCTAACACTATTACTGCATATGTTGATCAATGTCTTGGGGTGGTATCATCAGAGAAGCTTGTTCCTGCAGAGATGGGACCAAATACAGAGACCCACAACTAGACAATGCACAGAGTGTGGGAACTCTTTGAACAGTCAGTCGTAAGTGGCACACATCTTATGAGTGAGAGCCAGTGGGGATGGAGAACAGAGAAATAAAATCTTTTACAATAGAAAGACCAATGCATGTATGAACTCACAGAGACTGTGGCAGCATGCACAGGGCCTGCACAGGCCTGGGTCAGATAGTGCTGAGACTGGAAATGGACATAAGCCCCTATGCTTCATCCAGAAAGGATCTCTAACTGATAACTACTTGCAAAGGAAAAAATTGTTTTTCTTCAGTAGAGTATCACTGCCTCTTCAAACAACACTTAAGGGTAGGCCCCATATCCAGCAGTAGACGGCCAATGCAAAACAAATTCAGCGGTGTTTCTGGAGCTATTTTGGTTGCATAATATTTTGTGTTTTTTTCTTTTTCTCTTTCTGTTTTTACACTACAGGTCTTTTCCTAATATCTTTTGGTTTCCGATGTCTACATATAATTTTGTGCTTTTTTTTTTGTTGTTGTTTTCGTTTGGTTTTGCTTACTTGTTTTGTCCTGTTCAGGTTCATTTTTCTTTTCTTTTCTTTTTAGACAACTGTTTGTCTTCTAATAAGGAGAAGGAAAGGTTGTAACTTGGGTTGGTGGTGATATCTGGGAGGAATTGGAAGAGGGAATCAGCAATCAGATTATGTGGTATATAAAAAAATCTACTTCCAATAAAAATATATCAAAGTATCCTGGGAGACATGGATCCTTTAGAATGACCTTAACCCTCCCCACAGTCTAGCTTCCTGGATGACTGTCTGCATAAACCCTAACTATCTGGCTGTCAGTGCCATCATTTGTAAATAAACCATACAGGAACATCTGTTTTATAAGTTATGCAAGCCTATCAAAATACTGATGTTCAACTATACAACGAAACCACATAGGACAAAATATATGAAATTAAATGGTTTTTTGCTCTATAACTAAAAATAGAAAGACAGGGAAAGAAAAGAAAAAAGGAAGGTAGGGAGGGATTAAGGCAGGGAGGGAGATGGAGGGAGGAAAGGAAAGAGTGAGGGAAGGAGAGAGGAAAGGAGGGAGGGAAGATATTAATGTCATCAACATCCTGTATATTTCTATACTCTGATACATTTTACTCTTTATAAGTTTCTTTCTTTTTTTTTTTTTGTTTTTCGAGACAGGGTTTCTCTGTGTAGCCCGGGCTGTCCTGGAGCTCACTCTGTAGACCAGGCTGGCCTCGAACTCAGAAATCCACCTGCCTCTGCCTCCCAAGTGCTGGGATTAAAGGCGTGCGCCACCACTGCCCGGCTCTTTATAAGTTTCAATGACCATCTTTTTATGTGATGCTTTTTATGCTATACTCTAGACACAAAATCCTTTGTATTTCTCCAGTAGTGCTCCCCATCCATGCTAAGCCCATTCCACCCTTCTGTAACACTCTCCTCTAGGATTGTGAGCATTCAATTCTTCTTGTTGTGATTGAATGTATTGGTATTGGTATTCATATGCTGTTATTGTCATCTTCAATGTGACAGTATTTAAGGGTTAGATTAACTTGGTCCTGCTCTTATGATGAGGTTAATGTCCTAAACTAGCTCTCTCTTTGCTACATGAGGAAATGGTAAAAAGTTGGCTGAATGGTTTCTCCACTGACATAATAAATCAGGTTGAGTCAAATTTGTAGTAAAAAGACAGATTGATTGGGGCAGCTTTCAAGCAGGTTCACAGACCTTACAGGAGATGGGCGACAGTGAAGTCACAAGTTTGGCTTGGGTTACAGGCTTCTTAAAGGGTATTAGGGAAGTTGTGATGTGGTGGTGAGGTTGTGGGGTTCTACCCTTATTTGGTGAGTTTAGGGCTCTGTAGGTGGGCCTTAGATCCAATAGTCACTTTAAAATCTGGAACTAGGAGCTGGCTTTGTCCAGAGTTCTGCAGGGACTTTTGTACTTGCAGGCTTCTGATCAGTAGAGAAGGGCAGGGACCTCTTGGTCCAGGTCATCTTGCTTCTGTCCCAAACCTCCAGCCTAACAGTGTCCATGTACAAGAAAGAAAACTCAGTAAAAGCAAAACTACTGACAACTTGATTGGGCTTCCAATTCGCCAGTAGTATAAAAATATATAGTCTATTTTTAAGCTTCTTAGTTTATTGCTTTGGATGTGGCCATCTGCTTAGCCTAATCCATAGTACAAAGCAAAATGATGCAGGTGGAAGCATGTCTTCTATTGCTTTGCTAATGGCTCCATCATTTCCACTACAGGATGGGGGCTGAAGTCATCATTTGTGTGCTTTCTCTTTCTCTCCCCAACAGGCTGAGTGACCAGTGGGCTGTCAATCCAGCTTTCTTAAGTAAATAAGGTTGCAGTATCTGTAATCACCTCAGTCATTCACTGTTTCTAGGAATCTTTTTTTTATTACAGACTTGTTTTAGCATTTGACACAGAGTGAACCTAAGAAAATATTATTTATTGTCTTACCTGCCTGTTCTGTATCTTCAAGGATACATTCTGTGCTTCAAGAGTTTCTTAGAAAAGATATTGAAGGTGTTAGTTAATGCAAAATTTTTCTGATAAGAAATATACATTCATCTGTATATTGTTCATGGGCATGATATAGGAAACCATGCATGCTAACACCAGTGAAGTACATGTACATGTGAATAAATTAATAATAAAATTGGGAGGACAGTTTAATTTGAGTGAAAATCTTGCTCTCTGCTTGTTAGTTTTACTCCAGCTTACCTTTTATTGAACATACTTTTCTACCTAACCTATGTTCCTCCTTGCTTTGGTGCCACATCTCAGGGTATAGTTTACCAAAGGGACTATGTAACCTTTCCTGTCTAGTAGAGGATGTGTATATGAAGCCAGTAGAAAAGAAAATACAGATTCCCACTGAAAATTGAAGAACTGCTGTATGCATACAAGTTATTTTTCAAGAACAAACACAACTAAGAGATATAAGAAAATGTAAACATTATTGAATTATAAGACATTTGTTAGGAATTTCTGTGAAGTGACATCGTTTTGTTTAATTTCTTTTTACTTCTTTTTGTCTAGGCCCTGGAACATTAATTTAGAATTTAAGGTTATTGCAAAATCTACCACCTTGACCACACTATTTTCTACTTTGTTTCTAGGGAGTTAATAGTCAATGAGACAGAGATGGTCAAGATTCAAGGAAAGAACAAAATGTGTTGTTTCCGGTTCTGATTGCTTGAC
>JAJTUV010004254.1:0-24823 GCA_021653895.1 Mastomys natalensis | reverse complement strand
AAAAAACAAAGCAAAAAAAATTCCCTGAAGACTTGGCAGGACAGAAGAAGAAACTCCCAAACAAAAGATAAGTGATGTATAGTGGGATGTGAGTCTCGGGACAACAGCTGGGGGACTGGCTGAGACTCAAATATCTATACACCAAAACATCATTGGACAAAATTCTCATATTCTTACATATATACTTTAAGATGGCAGAAAAAAAATCATATTTAGTTGTTGTATAATTAAATAACCTCTAAGAAAGGCAACTGTCATTCATTATGATCCTCATTAAATAATATGTGCATCCAGCAATTCCATATGAATGTCTTTACAGGATTATGTGTTACTTCTACAGTATGTATATTACAGAATGAAAGAAGAGAAAGACATCCCTGACAAACTGGGGATAGTGGGATTCTGGGACCTTCCATTCCAACTCCTTGTTAGATTCTGCCTCACTTACATCGAAGCTGTTTCATGTAAAGACTTGTTTCCATGACGTTTCCTGAACAGATATCATGCCCATCCAGCATTTCATACTGCTATAGTCAGGATGTCAGCTAAGCCATGAACTCCTCAGCATATAGAAATGAAGGCAAATAACACCAACTAACCCCCTTTGACAAAACCAACATTCCCATTTCCCTTTAGGGCCCCAGAGAATTCTTCGCCCCAGTTCAGCCAGAAGCAAGCAAAAATCATTGTCCCCCTCCCTTAGGTCAGGGGGGTGGTTCTGGTTAATTTATGAATTATAGATATGTTGTTATTGTAAGGGATAATTTATAAATGTTGTAGCTTTGGACAGAATGGAAACTAGAGAGCTCAGGGATTTCTACCACTTCTTGCCTGTTCTCTATCCTTCCTTCTTAGTAAAGGAAAGGGGGTGTGTCGAACAAAATGGCGAGCAGCGGTGGAGTCCCGGGCCCACAAGGCAGCAGGCCCCGGGCCTGAGCAGGCAGGCCTCCAGGCCCAGGCAGCAGCGGCCTGGGGCCTGCGGGGTGGAGGCTGCCTGGACTCCTCCAGGCAGCCTGTGTCACATACCAGAGAAAGGTCCCTGGTTCCAGTGGCTGGAGGCTTTGGCGGCGGCGGCAGGCCCAGCAGGCCCCAATGACACGAGGAAGTCCTTGGTTCCAAAAGGGTTTATTGTCATGGCAGATGGTAAATGGATCTGGAAGTACCCCCCCCCCCCCAAACTCAGGGCAGCCTGGGTTAAGTAGGGAGGGAGAAGTAGGAAGGGTCTGGGAAGGGGAGGAATGCTTAATTGGCTCCGCCCTCTGACCTTCATTAGTATGTAAATCCCTAGGGCCTGAGGCCTGTAGTTACAACCCTCTACCTGTGCACTTTGGGAGGGGCTGTAATGGCCTTCGTGACTGAACAATGTAGGTCTATGGAGATTAGACTGCTTGTTAGGACCCTGAGTTCTGGGACGTAGCCGAACTCCTGCCGTTTCTCCTTGGAGTCTCGGGGTTCTAGGCCCATGCCCAGCCAAGAACCAGGATACCCTTACGCAGTCCCACATCTCCTCCCCTTTACTTTTTTAAAAAAGGGGGTCACTGTGTCATCTGTGGTAAAAATTTTGCCCGAGGAAGTTAAAAGAAAGCAATATTTAGGCCAGAGGGGATAGCACAATTAAGTCACAGGGTAAGGGGAGTTGAGGGTGGGGATTGGGAAGGAAGGGGAGTTGAGGGTGGGGTTGGAAAGGCAAAGGATCACTGAATCAATTGAATACAGGTGATACAATTTGAGGGTAATAACAGCTGACTAATTTAGATAGACATTAAGTTTTCCTCACTAACATGTAACTTTAGCTATTTGACTTTGGCAAAAGAGTTCATCTGTAGCTGGAAGATCTGGATCTGTCTTCTGTAGGATTTAGCTTTGGAGTCTTCAGTTAAGCAGTGTAGCTGGAAGAAGACAGCTTGGCCTCCTAGGCAGGTTCCAGGAGGTGGCTTTGTGTCTGGATCTCAGCATGTCTCTGGAATCTGCAGTCTGAGGAGATGGCTGGGGAGAAGGCAGCTTAGCATCTCAGGCAGGTTCCAGAAGATGGCGTCTCCACTGGACTTGTGGGAGCACCTATAGGATAATCAAAACAGGAAAGCAGCACCCTGGCATGGGGATTTCTGCAAAGGCTGAATATTAAGCATTAAGTCACTTGGGAACAAGCACATCACGGTCTGTCATTAAGATCCTGGAAAGGCAAAGGTGTTTGAGGAAATTTGTTTTAGAAAGCACTTGTGAGTAAGAAAAAGAGAAAAAAATTTGGTTAAAAGCACAAACACTGTTGTTTTAGGTCTTCCTGTTGGGAAGAAAAGGCATTAATGGCGGGTTTAGAAGCAGTAGGGGAGGGGCCTGCTCTGCCATGTTGTGGCTGGACTGCCACGTGTTGGCTGGGTGCTCTAGCAGAAAGGCCAGGGTATTCCCCATTTGTTTTTCTTAGAGGTAAAAGGCCAACCTTGAAGAAAAGCTCAAAGAAAGAAATATAGGAGCTTGATAGGGAGTCAGAAGAGTGAGGTTCTGTGTGAGAGCTTGGGAGAAGCTGGGAGTTGGCGCACAGTTTCTCCAGGCTCAGCCTGGAGTTTTAGCCGCTAGAAAGAAACTGAAAGGAACACAGGGGCAAAGGGACTTCAGGCAAACCAGCTGGCTGTAGCTGGCCGCAAATGACCTAGGAGGTGAAGGGGGAAGGGGAGCAACCAGGGTACCGGCCCTGTTGCTTCAGGCAGCCAGAACTGGCCGCAAATGACGGAGGAGTGGGGAAGTCTATGTTAGGCTAGCAGGCAGCCTGTGAAAGACTGACCCCCTGAGGGAAAATCACTGGGGACTAGAGTTTAGAGCCAGTGTTTATGAGAAGCTAGCAGGCAGAGCATGAAAGGCTGACCCTGGGGGAGGGGCAGAGAGCAGAGATTAGAGTGTTGCCGCCATCTTGTTGAGTTGGAGAACACGTGGAAGAAACTTACACTAGCAGGCAGTGTGTTAAAGATTGAAGTCCAAGCTTTTTAAGAGGAACAGGACAGTCTCAGCCTCAAGGAGTCTCTCACTCAAGGAAAAGAGTCTTAGAACGAGGATCACAGCAGGCACTGTGGCCTTAAAGACAGCAGTTAGCTGTGAAGGAGCCTTCTCTGTGGAGCTGGGGGATGGGCAGAGTGGAGGCTAGGGAGTCGCCGCCATCTTGCCCATGAGCTGGAGAACACGTGGAGGGGAAGGAGGGAGAGAGAGAGGAGGGGGGACAGTGAGAGACCTGCCTAGTCTGTGAACTAGGCTGGAGTTACTCACGGTTTCGTGAGAGGTTCTTGGCAGGCACCAGCGAGGGGTACTCTTGGAGCTGGCTTTGCCCACATCCTCCACCACCTGTAGGGAATGATGTAGGCCCGCGCATGGGCAGTCACAGGCATCAGTCTCTGTCGCGTTGTGGGTCCATGTGTCTGCCATGACGCAGTAGGCTGGGATGGTAGTTCAGCATGGCAGGAGCTCACGGAATCTTGACTGAGTTTATTTCATGTAACACCAGGGAAAAGGAGGGCCGCAGAAGGTCTGGCTGTGTTTGTCTCACACCGCCACCAGTAGACACGGCCAGGCTCGTACTTGGACGGGGAACAAACTCAGTCTGGTTCCATGGGGGTGCAGAGCTCTTGGATTGGGGGTCCATTTGCCTGGATTCGGCTAGGGACCGACTGGTCCAAGCCCTGGGCTCTCAAACCACCGAGAGGCCTCGGAAGTACTGAGACTTGGGGGCATGTGGGCGCACGCCGGCCTACCCACAGCGAGAAAAAGAGGGGGAATTGGGGATCCTTTGCCCGGATTCCGCTGGGGAAATTGACTGGTCTCAGCCCTGGGCTTCCTGAGGCCTCGGAAGACTGAGACTTGGGGCATGTGGCGCACGCTGGCCTACCCACAGCCGAGAGAAAAGAGGGGAATTGGGGATCCCTTTCCCCACAGGTGACTAGGGATTGACTGGTCTCAAGCCCTGGGCTCTGAGGCCGCGGAAGGACTGAGACTTGGGGGCATGTGGGCGCACGCCGGCCTACCCACAGCCGAGAGAAAAGAGGGGGAATTGGGGATCCCTTTGCCCGGATTCCACTAGGGATCCACTGGTCTCAGGCCCTGGGCTCTCAGACCGGCTGCTGCGAGGCCTCGGAAGGACTGAGACTTGGGGGCATGTGGGCGCACACCGGCCATCCCACAGCCGAGAGAATCAAGAAGGGGAGGAGAAAGAGGCCCTGGCAGCACCCCGAGGAAGAGATTTGGTTAGAGTACTTGCTTAGCAGACTTGGCGGCCTGGTTAGCTTGCTTGAAGATGTGGGTGCTGGTGATTGTCTGAGAGACAGCTTTTCGGCTAGCTTGTCTGTAGTTGTGTGGCTGTTCGGAGCTCCACATTGGTCGCGCCATTATGTGGAAAGAAACTGGGCGACCACAGCGGCAGCCCCAGGCCCACGCGGCAGTCCCCAGGCTTACGAGGCAGCAGCCTGGGACCTGCGGGGTGGAGGCTGCCTGGAGGCTTCCAGGCAGCCTCTCTCACATACCAGAGGAAGGTCCCTGGTTCCAGTGGCTGGAGGCTTTGGCGGCGGCGGCAGGCCCGGCAGGCCCCAATGACACGAGGAAGTCCTTGGTTCCAAAAGGGTTTATTGTCATGGCGGATGGTAAATGGATCTGGAAGTACCCCCCCCAAACTCAGGGCAGGCCTGGGTTAAGTAGGGAGGGAGAAGTAGGAAGGGTCTGGGGAGGAGAGGAATGCTTAATTGGCTCCACCCTCTGACCTTCATTAGTATGTAAATCCCTAGGGCCTGAGGCCTGTAGTTACACCCTCTACCTGTGCACTTTGGGAGGGGCTGTAATGGCCTTCGTGACTGAACAATGTAGGTCTATGGAGATTAGACTGCTTGTTAGGACCCTGAGTTCTGGGGACGTAGCCGAACTCCTGCCGTTTCTCTCCTTGGAGTCTCGGGTTCTAGGCCCATGCCCAGCCAATAACCAGGATACCCTTACGCAGTCCCACAGGGGTGGATGACAAAAAGAGAGATACAGTAAAATAGAAATCAGACTAATAGACAAATAGGGATAGGTTATCAAATTTACTCTTAAACAAAACATTATATATGTATATCTTACATTGGTAGAAATTTTTATAATTAATGCAAATTAAAGTTGTAATTTTACATTGGTACAGAATTTATAGATTGATGCAAATTTAAGGTTGTCATTGGTGTGAAATTCTTATGTTGAAACAAAATTTGAAACTAATATTGTTACTCTGTGATAGGCATTGTGCCTATACAACTCATCTAGGAATATAAAGCTTAGACCCACACTTTCTAATAACTGCTGGCACAAATTGTAAAGGCTGATTAAGTAACACAAGGGCTAGATAGTAAACTCATGGTTGTATTAGAATCTACTTTATAATAATAATAAAGTGTTTTCAATTTACTCAAATAGAAATAACGAAAACTAGATAAGGGTTTACATAGATTGTCTTCAAGAGCATCAGAAGTTCACAGAGTATGACATTTAAGGACCTCTCCTTATTAAAGATCATTTGAGTAGAGACATGTCTGCTCATGAAAGCCTCCCTTCTTTGTTCAAAGAAGAAAATGAGCATCAATGGAGGTGCTCCAGTTGTGGCAAGATAACCACATGGTTGGTGATTCAGTCTCTGAGAGCTCCAAGGGTTCAGGTTGGTTTACTCTGTTGCTCTTCCTGTGCAGTTCCTATCTCCTTAGCGCCCACAATCCTTCCCCTTATTCTTCTATAAGAGTCCTCAAGCTCCATCCAATGTTTGGCTCTGAATGTCTGTATCTGTCTGAGTCAGCTGCTGGTTAGAGCCTCTCAGAGGACAGCTTGCAACTGTCTGTTCTCAGGCTGGAGGTTTAGATCATGGGAGCTCTGGTTGAATCTTTTGATACTCATTCTAAAAAGGACAAAAGAACCCTCACTTTGGTCTTCCTCTTTCTTCTTGAGTTTCATGAGGTTTATGCATTGCATCTTAGGTATTGTGTGTTTTGGGGCTAGTATTCGCTTATCAGTGAGTGCATACCATGTGTGTTCTTTTGTGATTGGGTCATCTCACTCAGGATGATATTTTCTAGCTCCATCCATTTGTCTAAGAATTTCATGAGCTCATTATTTTTAATAGCTGAGTAGTACTCCATTGTGTAAATGTACCACATTTTCTGTATCCATTCTTCTGTTGAAGGACATCTGGGTTCTTTCCAGCTTCTGGCTATTATAAATAAGGCCGCTATAAACATAGTGGAGCATGTGGCCCTGTTGCATGTTGAAATATCTTCTGGGTATATACCGAGGAGGGGTATAGCTGGGTCCTCAGGTAACAATATGTTAAATTTTCTGAGGTATCGCCAGACTGCTTTCCATAGTGGTTGTACCAGCTTGCAATCCGACCAACAATGGAGGAGTGTTCCTCTTTCTCCACATCCTCGCCAACATCTGCTGTCACCTGTGTTTTGGATCTTAGCCAATCTGACTGGTGTGAGGTGGAATCTCAGTGTTGTTTTCATTTGCATTTCCCTGATGACTAGGGATGCTGAACACTTCTTTAGATGTTTCTCAATCATTCGAGTTTCCTCAGTTGAGAGTTCTTTGTTCAATTCTCTACCCCATTTTTTAATAGGGTTATTTGATGGTCTGGAATCTAGTTTCTTCAGTTCTTTGTATACCTTGGATATTAGCCCTCTATCAGATGTAAGGTTGGTGAAGATCTTTTCCCAGTCTGTTGGTTCCCTCTTTGTCCTGTTGACCGTATCCTTTGCTTTACAGAAGCTTTGCAGTTTTATGAGATCCCATTTGTCAATTCTTGATCTTAGAGCATACGCCATTGGTGTTCTGTTCAGGAACTTTTCCCCTGTACCCATGTGATCAAGGCTTTTCCCTATTTTCTCTTCTATTAGTTTCAGTGTAGCTGGTTTTATGTGGAGGTCCTTGATCCACTTGGAATTGAGCTTTGTACAAGGAGATAAGTATGGATCAATTTGCATTCTTCTACAAGTTGACCTCCAGTTGGACCAGCACCATTTGTTGAAAATGCTGTCTTTTTTCCACTGGATAGTTTGAGCTCCTTTGTCGAAGATCAAGTGACCACAGGTATGGGGGTTCATTTTTGGGTCTTCTATTCTATTCCATTGATCCTCCTGCCTGTCTCTGTTCCAATACCATGCCGTTTTTATCACTATTGCTTTGTAGTACAGCTTGAAATTGGGGATGGAGATTCCCCCAGAATTTCTTTTATTTTTGAGTGTAGTTTTTGCTATCCTGGGTTTTTTGTTATTCCAAATGAATTTTAAGACTGCTCTTTCTATCTCTGAAAAGAATTGAGTGGGAATTTTGATAGGGATTGCATTAAATCTGTAGATTGCTTTCGGCAAGATAGCCATTTTTACTATATTAATCTTTCCAATCCATGAGCATGGGAGATCTTTCCATCTTCTGAGATCTCCTTCGATTTCTTTCTTCAGGGTGTTGAAGTTCTTGTCATACAGGTCTTTTACTTGCTTGGTTAGATTCACACCATGATATTTTCTACTATTTGTGACTATTGTGAATGGTGTCGTTTCCATAATTTCTTTCTCAGCCAGTTTATCCTTTGTGTAGAGGAATGCTACTGATTTGTTTGAGTTAATTTTATACCCAGCCACTTTGCTAAAGTTGTTTTTCAGGTTTAGGAGCTCTCTGGTGGAAGTTTTGGGGTCACTTAAGTATACTAACATGTCATCTGCAAATAGTGAAACTTTGACTTCTTCCTTTCCAATTTGTATCCCTTTGATCTCCTTCTGTTGCCTAATTGCTCTGGCTAGGACTTCCAGAACTATATTGAACAGGTAGGGGGAGAGTGGGCAGCCTTGTCTAGTCCCTGATTTTAATGGGATTGCTTCAAGTTTCTCTTCATTTAGTTTGATGTTGGCTACTGGCTTGCTGTATATTGCTTTTACTATGTTTAGGTATGGACCTTGAATTCCTGATCTTTCCAAGACTTTTATCATGAAGGGGTGTTGAATTTTGTCAAATGCTTTCTCAGCATCAAGAGATATGATCATGTGGTTTTTTTCTTTGAGTTTATTTATGTAGTGGATTACGTTGATGGATTTCCGTATATTGAACCAACCCTGCATTCCTGGGATAAAGCCTACTTGATCATGGTGGATAAGTGTTTTGATGTGTCCAGGGATTCGGTTCGAGAGAATTTTATTCAGAATTTTTGCATCCATATTCATAAGGGAGATTGGTCTGAAGTTCTCTTTTCTTGTTGGATCTTTGTGTGGTTTAGGTATAAGCGTAATTGTGGCTTCATAGAATGAATTAGGTAGTGTTCCTTCCGTTTCTATTTTGTGGAATAGTTTGAAGAGAATTGGTATTAGATCTTCCTTGAAGGTTTGATAGAATTCTGCACTAAAACCATCTGGACCTGGACTTTTTTTGATGGGGAGACTTTTAATGACTGCTTCTATTTCTTTCGCAGTTATGGGACTGTTAAGATGGTTTATCTGATCCTGATTTAACATTGGTAACTGATACTTGTCTAGAAAATTGTCCATTTCATCCAGATTTTCCAAATTTGTTGAGTATAAGCTTTTGTAGTAGGATCTGATGATTTGTTGAATTTCCTTGGTTTCTGTTGTTATGTCACCCTTTTCAGTTTGGATTTTATTGATTTGGATACTGTCTCTCTGCCCTCTGATTAGTCTGGCTAAGGGTTTATTTATTTTGTTGATTTTCTCAAAGAACCAGCTCTTGGTTTTATTGATTCTTTGTATAGTTCTCTTTGTTTCTATTTGGTTGATTTCAGCCCTGAGTTTAATTATTTCCTGCCATCTACTCCTCTTGGGTGTTTTTGCTTCTTTTTGTTCTAGAGCTTTCAGGTGTGTTGTCAAGCTGCTAGTGTGTTCTCTCTCCAGTTTCTTTTTGTATGCACTTAGAGCTATGAGCTTTCCTCTTAGCACTGCCTTCAGTGTGTCCCATAGGTTTTGGTATGATGTGTCTTCATTTTCATTAAATTCTAAAAAGTCTTTAATTTCTTTCTTTATTTCTTCCCTGACCCCATTATCAAGGAGTAGAGTATTGTTCAGTTTCCATGTGAGTGTGGGCTTTCCATTGTCTTTGTTGTTATTGAAGACCAGCTTTAGACCATGGTGATCTGATAGGATGCATGGGATTATTTCGATTTTTTTATATCTGTTGAGGCCTGTCTTTTGACCAATTATATGGTCTGTTTTGGAGAAGGTACCATGAGGTGCAGAGAAAAAGGTATATTCTTTTGTTTTTGGGTGAAATGTTCTATAGATATCTGTTAAGTCCATTTGGTTTAAAACTTCTGTTAGTTTCACTGTACTTCTGTCTAGTTTCCGTTTCCCTGATCTGTCCAGTGCTGAGAGTGGGGTATTGAAGTCTCCCACAATTATTGTGTGAGGTGCAATATGTGCTTTGAGCTTTAGTAAGGCTTCTTTTATGAAAGTGGGTGCTCTTGCATTTGGTGCATAGATGTTCAGAATTGAGAGTTCATGTTGGTTGACTTTTCCTTTGACAAATATGAAATGACCTTCCTTTTCCTTTTTTATATCTTTAAGTTGAAAGTCAATTTTATTCGATATTAGAATGGCTACTCCAGCTTGTTTCCTAGGACCATTTGCTTGAAAAATTGTTTTCCAGCCTTTTACTCTAAGGTAGTGTCTGTCCTTGTCACTGAGGTGGGTTTCCTGTATGCAGCAAAATGTCGGATCCTGTTTGCGTATCCAGTCTGTTAGTCTATGTCTTTTTATTGGGGAATTGAGTCCATTGACATTAAGAGATATTAAGGAGAGGAGACTATTGCTTCCTGTTATTTTTGCTAAAAGGGGAGGCCCTGTTTGTGTGGCTGTCTTCTTTTGGGTTTGTTGGAGGTGGATTACTTTCTTGCTCTTTCTAGGATATGATTGCTCTCCTTGTAATGGGTCTTTCCTGCTATTATTCTTTGTAGTGCTGGGTTTGTGGAAAGATATTGTGTAAATTTGGCTTTGTCATGGAATATCTTGGTTTCTCCATCTATGGTAATAGAGAGTTTTGCTGGGTATAGTAGCCTGGGCTGGCATTTGTGTTCTCTTAGGGTCTGCATGATATCTGACCAGGATCTTCTGGCTTTCATAGTCTCTGGTGAGAAGTCTGGTGTAATTCTGATAGGTCTGCCTTTATATGTTACTTGGCCTTTTTCTCTTACTGCTTTTAAAATTCTTTCTTTGTTTTGTGCATTTTGTGTTTTGATTATTATGTGATGGGAGGTATTTCTTTTCTGGTCTTGTCTATTTGGTGTTCTGTAGGCTTTTTGAATGATTATGGGCATCTCGTTCCTTAGGTTAGGGAAGTTTTCTTCTATGATTTTGTTGAAGATATTTACTGGCCCTTTAAGTTGTGAATCTTCACTCTCTTCTATATCTATTATCCTTAGGTTTGGTCTTCTCATTGTGTCCTGGATTTCCTGGATGTTTTGTGTTAAGAGTTTTTTGCTTTTTTCGTTTTCCTTGACAGTTGTGTCAATATTTTCTATGGTATCTTCTGCACCTGAGATTCTCTCTTCTATCTCTTGTATTCTGTTGGTAATGCTTACGTCTGTGACTCCTGATTTCTTTCTTAGGTTTTCTATCTCCAGAGTAGTCTCCCTTTGTGATTTCTTTATTGTTTCTATTTCCATTTTTATGTCCTGGATGGTTTTGTATAAATCCTTCACCTGTTTGCTTGTGTTCTCTTGTGATTCTTTAAGGGCTTTTACCTGTTTACCTGTGTTCTCCTCGGATTCTTTGAGAATGTTATTTATGTCCTTCTTAAAGTCCTCCATCATCATCATTATAAGTGATTTTAGGTCTGACTCTTGCTTTCCTGGTGATATGGGGAGTTCAGGACTTAATGTGGGAGAACTAGGTTCTGATGATGACGTGTGTTCCGGTTTGCTCGTCCTTGTATTCTTGCGCTTGCCTTTTGCCATCTGGTTCTCCTTGGTGCTACCTGTGCTGTCTCTGGCTGGAACCTGTCTTTCCTGTTCTCTTGGTTGTGTCAGAACTGTTTAGGTTGGGTGTTGCTGCTGAGATTAGAGCTAGGGCCCAGGATCTGCTCAGTGCTTTGGTCCGGACCGGAAGGAATCGGTGCTCTGGGCCAGGAGTGAGTTCCTGGATCCCTGTGGGACCTGGTTACTCCCTGTTTGGGGCAGGTGTTGCTGCCTCCTTGGTTAAGAAGCTGCTCGAGTTAGAGCTCCTGGGAGCCACGCTTCCTCTGGGTTCTGTGAGATTGCGTGCAGGATTGCTGCCCGAGATCTGCTGAGCGCTCAGGTCCAAACCGGAGGGGACCAGTGCTGGGGCCAGAAGTGAGTACCTGGGTCCAGGTGGGTCCCAGTTACTCCCTGTTTGGGGCAAGTGTTGCTGCCTCCTTGCATAGGAAGCTGCTTGGGTTAGAGCTCCTAGGAGCCCTGATTCCCCTGGGTTCTGTGGGATTTGGTGTAGATCTCCCGCCTGGGATCTGCTGGGAGCTCCGACCCAGACCGGAAGGAGCCGGTGCTCCGGGCCAGGAGTAAATCCCTGGGTCTCAGTGAGTCCCAGTGGGTCCCAGTTGCTCCCTGTTTGGGGTGGGTGTTGCTGTCTCCTTACCAGAGGTACTGCCTGGGTCAGAGCTGCTGGGTGCCCCACTTCTGCCGGGTTTTGTGAGGTTTAGTGCAGAGCTGCCGCCAGTGATCTGCTGCCTGGGCCCAGACCGGAAGCGGAAGTTCCACATTCATTTCTTAAATAGCATGTGATCTTAAAGAAATGGGAAGAGCTACCAAAGATGGGTACAGAACATTCAACCCAGGTCCTTTGTAAGGGTAGCAAGTTATCTTAATTGCTGAATCATGTCTTCAAATCGATTCTTATTTTTGTAAGAATGTCCCATTCTCACAAATTCTAGGAATATGTTCACAATGACTTATCTAAACTGAGACCACTGATGGCTATTGGGAGAGGGAGAGCTGGTTTAGTCATGGATGTGACCTTTGGTAGGTTACCAAATTTCAATGGATGTCTCTATACCCATAGACAGCAGCAGCATATAGAGGACTCATTGGCACATGAAATTGAGAGAGAGAATGGTACTGTGGCCTATGGGAAAACTGGAAGAATAAAGTGGGAGTGTACTTGTTTAAAACATATTGAATACAAGTAAGAAACATTAATAATAAATAAGTATTTTTTAAAATGCTCTGCATTCTGTTTTGTTCCTTATCTCTATCATGAATATTATTTCAGGCAGGCACAAGTCCTTAACTAGAACGTTATTACATTTTTTACTGACTGAGGTAAGAATAAGAGTGTAGTAATTCTTAATAGTCCCCTTGGATAGTGAGGTCTGATTCTCTCTCACTACACTAGCACAACTGTATTGCCAAGTTCACTCATCTATTTTTCTTACTGAGCTTGGTTTTTGAAGCTTTTCTGTGTTTTCAGAAACTTGTTTTAGCTTACCTAAGCCAGGGGGAAGGAAGGAGCAACAACAATGCAGAAGTCAAAATATGACAATCTCCACATTCATGGTTAGTGAGGAAGACTAAAAATGTTTAATTTTCAAAGAAGTCATTAAAGACTTCTTTAGTGTTTTTGTGATTACAGCTAAATAAAGAATGCAAATAACATTCACTCTAGTTTTTTTTTTTTAATTGTCATAAATGATTGTGAAAACTAAGATCACACTTGTTGATCATTTGACAGGAAAAATGTTTCAACAAAGGCAATGCATGGACACTTGGATTCATGCTCTTGATTATGCACAAATTACAAATAACTAACTTTATGGAAGTTGTCATATAAGTCCCAAAATATCCACAATCACAATGTGCTTCCCCTTGGTCTAGTGTGTGCTGACTAATTTTAAGTCAGTTTAACAAAAGATAGTGACATTTGGAAAAAAGGAATCTCAATCAAAAAAATGCCTGACCAGATTGGTCATAAGGCAAGCCAGTGTGGATTTTTTGTGATTGATGATTGGATGGGGAGGACATAGCTCACTGTGGGTAGTGCCACCTCTTGGGCTCATGGTCCTGGATTTTATTAGAAAGCAGAGTGAAGGAAATTTCTTAACTGCACACCTCCATGGTTTATACATCAATTCCAGACTCTAGGTGCCTGTCTTGAATTTCTTTCCAGACTTTCCTGATGTTAGTAAACAAGTTGTAAGATAAAATAAACACTTCCCTCTTCAAATTGCTTTTGGTCATCGTGTTTTATCACAATTGAAACTGTAGTTCAGTCACATGAAAATGAGATTTCCTTGCTTGCTGAAAAAAAGAATAAAGTAGTCACTTTTCTTAAAGTTTACATTCCCATCTAGAAAGTGGACAGGGTCAAACATCTCTGGATTGGGGAACCCCTTGTTGTCATGCAGCATTGATCACAGTGATACTCTTAACATTGTTCCATGGTACACCAAACACAGAGCCACCAAGTTACAAAAAAATCACAGAGCTAAACCATATAAGGAAAATAATTATCAGGTATTACTTCAAAAGACTAAACTTAACAAAACTGGTAAATCAAAATGAAATGGACGATTTTCAAGACTGATAACAAATACCAAAGTTAAATCAAGTGCAGGTAAACTATCTAAACAGTTCCCCTAAACACTAAGGAAAGAGAAATAATCATTTAAACATCCCAACCCAAAACAACCAAGAGGCAGATGGTTTATTGCAGAATTCTAGCAGACTTTCAAAAAAAAGCTATTACCAATACTCCTCAAACTATTCCAAAAACAGTAACACACACACACACACACACACACACACACACACAACACACCAATCTCAAACCCATTCTAGGGAGCTACAATCACCCCCATGGGAAGAAGGGAAAGAAAGATTGTGATAGGAGATTAGGATACCTGCTCCATGATTACTTCTAGATATGAGAGGAAAACTATGGCCATGAAATCTCAAAAACATTGCTAAAAAAGATATGAACAATGATAAATATCAGTGGAAATGATGATTTTTATGAGAAAGATGGCATGGAAATTCAACGCTAGTAAAGAGATCCAGGCAATTTAAAAACTGCAGAAATGGTGAGATTTAGTCTTTTTCAGAGTTGTAAACCCTAAATGTTATCACACATTAAATAGTCAGTCTTAAAATAAATACATACAATCAATACTATACAAACTCAGCTGGTTGCATTTATATATTTAACACAAACAAACCTGCACACACACACATACACACATACCAATGATAATTAAAATTATGAGACTATTAATATGAACGGACATATAGGCCATGGGAGATGTTGGTAGATAGAAAGGGTGAGAAGAAATAATATAAATAAATCTTTATTTAAATAAAAATGTTTTAAAAATTGATATTGATATTCTTTAAGTAAATTGACCAGGAACAAAAAAGAGGTAGAGGAAATAGATAACTCTGTATGAGTCAACGATAAATTAAAAAAATAAATATAAACTGAAATTAAAAGAGCAGTTAGACAACATGTAATGACCCAATGGTGAGATTATGGGCATAGAAGGAGGAGAATACCACAGCAAAGACATAGAAAATCATTACTAGAATATCTGAGAAGAAATCTAGAGAAGGAGATGTCAATCTAGTTAGAAGAAGTCTACATAATTTGAAATACATATAATCAGAAAAAAATGCACTTGTGACATTGTAGTTAAAACATTAAAATCAGAGATTAAAGAAAGTTCATTAAAATCAGTAAGAAAAATCAAATCACTCCTGAAGGCAGATAGATTCAGTTTCATAAAGGAATCATTATTATATTAAGAAACCATGGGTTAACCTCCTCACAGTGATAGTGAGTGACTCTACCATTCATTCTTATTGATAGACAGATCATCTGTACAAAAGCTAAAAAAGAAACAATAGAGTTGAACACCATTTTAAATCAATGTGTTCTAGTATACATCTAAAGAACATTAAAACTAACCCTAAAGAATCAACATTCTTCTCAGCAGCCAATACTGCTGAGCAACAATATTAGTACCAGTAAAATTCTCAACAAATTAGGTAAAGTGAAATAAAATCCTGAACACTCTCAGAGTACAGTGAAATAAGTGTTATTATTAACAGCAAGGGAAAGGATACCAATTCATAAAATATTAAATATCATACTACTATACAGAATGACAATTCTGTCAACGAAGCAACAATGAAGGATGAAATTAATTGATTCCTAGATTTAGGGCTGGAGAAACACTTTTGCAGTTAAAAGAACTTTTTCTCTTAAAAAGGACCTGAATTTGGGTCATAGCACACTTGGGTTGGTTCACAACCATTGTGAACTCCAGTTTCACAGGATTGGATGACTACTTCTGACTTCTTAGGGCACCAGGCATTTATGTGATGCACATACATACATGCAAAGAGAAAAAAAAAACTCACTCAAATAAAATAAACCTAAACTTATTTTTAATACTATAAGTTAAAACAGGACATTTCAAAATCTGTGGGACACAGAACAGCAGTCATAAAACTAATGATTATAGCTATAAATGCTTATATAAAAATTAAGTGATGTAAATTAGTAACTCAATGAGGCAGTTGAAGCCTTGGAAAAGCAAGAATAAACAACGCCTCCAAAAAAAGATAGTAAGAGATAATTAGTATCACAGCTTAAATTAATAAAATATTAGTGACCAGAGAAACAAAAACAAAACAAAAGAAAGAAAGGAGAAAGAAAGAAAGATACTCTAAATATATATATATTATAAATATATATATATATATATATATATTTCCATTAAAGTATAAAACATAAAATAGGATGAATTTTTGATGCAATTATTTAAAAATATTAGGCTAAAATGAAAAGAATAAAGTGAACAGATATCTAAGAATCAACGAAATAGATGCAATAATCAAAATTTCCCCAACTACAAAAAGCCTAGTGCCAGACTGTTTCAATGCAGAATTCTACAAGAACTTTAGAGAAAAGATAACATCAATTCATCTCATGTTGCTTCATAAAATGGCAAGGAAGTCCAATTTTTAAGTTGTTTGTACAAATCCTGTATTACTCTGATAACTCAAAGCAGACAAAGACCAAGGAAAAAAGAGAAAATTATAAGCTTATCTCTATTGTTAACAAACATGTAAAAATTCTGAATAAAATATTTTCAAGTTGAATTCAAGATGACCTCTATATGATCATCCACCATGGTCAAGTCGGTTTCATTTCAGATATACAAAAGAAATGAAACATGGAATCCATCATTTAAATTGATTCATGGATAGTAATCACAAGATTATTTCATCACCTGAGTCCTATTTCTTACTATTGTGTCTTCTGTATATCAGAGAACCACTGCCTTCAAAAACTCTTAGAAGTTGTACTTGCCTCCACATGACCTGTTTGAGAACAAACCAGTCTGGAGAGCAAAGGGTGTGTGAACTCCAACCCTGAACTGAGGGTCAGATGATGACTTGCAAAGGTAGGAATGTTAGTTATCTTAAAGACTGACTCTTTTGGTAGGTAGACTACTTTTCAGTAGAGAGACCCACACCCACAATAAATGACGGCAAAAGTCAAAATTCATGATGTATTAAACAAAAATGTAAAATAGAACTGGAATTTGGGCAAAGATGGTGGAGGTGGATCAGGAAAGAATAAAGGGAGAGATGAGTTAGAAGTGAATATTGTGCAGCTTCTGGCTATTACAAACAAGACTGCTATGACCATAGTGGAGCATGTGTCCTTGTTATATGTTGGAGCAGCTTTTAGGTATATGCCCACTAGTTGTATAGTCTCACCTTTTGCAGTGATTTCTTGTCTGTGGAAATGTGAGGTTGTGAAAAAAAATGTCCCACTCAAAACTAAAAACTGCAATCTCTTAGTTTCTTCATGAATACATGTGGGTCACTGTATTAATTGTCATTCAATGGTTTTTTTTTTTTTCCTTCACAAAGCAAATAATATTGAAATAGTGAAATCAAGTATAAACCCAACAAAAATATATAAGTTATAGTCCAGTATCCCTCATGAATATACATACAAAAATTCTCAATGAAGTAGTTGCAAACTGAATACAAGAGATATAAAAAAATAATATTCCATGAACAACTGAACAACTGTTTTTTTTAGAAGACCATACTCCATATACAGGCTGCATGTTTTGGGATAGCCCCCACTCCAGATGTTTGAGACCTACATGAAAACCAGGCTGCACATTTACAACATATGTGCAGGGAGGCCTAGGTTCAGCCCATGGAGGTAGATCTGTGTAGACTAGGTATGCTCCACGGTTGGTGATTCAGTCTCTGAGAGCTCCAAGGGTTCAGGTTCGTTTACTCTGTTGATCTTCCTGTGCAGTTCTTATCTCCTTAGGGCCCACAATCCTTCTACCTATTCTTCTTTAAGAGTCCTCAAGCTCCATCCACTGTTTGGCTCTGGATGTCTGTATCTGTCTGAGTCAGCTGCTGGTTAGAGCCTCTCAGAGGACAGCTTGCCCCTGTCTGTTCTCAGGCTGGAGGTTTAGATCCTGGGAGCTCAATGGTTTTTGTTTGCTTATTTTTTAAATAAAATTAACTTAATTTAGGAGTCTGTTAAGTACTGTGTCTTTTTAAAATAGTAGTAGTTGGTTCTTCCCCAGTATCTACAGGTCTTGCTCCTAGTAATAGTTCTAGGTATGCTTTCTATCTTGTACATAGGGCCTCAAATCCACTCAGAAAGTGGTTCGTTACACCCAGAATACTCAGGTTGTTATTTCACCAGTGGTCTTGTTTGTCAGGCTGGTTGATACTGGAGCTCTCTACACTCACATATAATATTAGTTATTTTTTTGGTGTATGTTGTTTTTCTTCATTAATGATTCTTACATATTTGTATATACACATGTACTTCCTAAGATAGAACAGCACCTACAAATTTTGTATTATATAGGTTTTTATGTATGTTTCTGGGATGGTCATTTAATGTTTGCTAACTAATTTGTGAACTATTCCATGGAGAATGCTCTCCCACTCCCAGTACTTTTTAGTTGCCTGTAGGTCTTGGCTGTTTGTTTGTTTGTTTGTTTGTTTAAGGTATTTCATTTGTTTGCATTACTGCCATTACCCCAGCTGGGTCCCTGCTCCCAAAGTTTCTCACTGCTTTCAACCTTTCCCTTGACTCCAAAAGGATTCTCCCAACCCACAAGGCCTCTTCCATACCTGGATCCTCAAGTCTCCTTAGGATTAGGCATAACCTCTCATACTGAGGCCAGACCAGGAAGTCCTCTGCTACATGTGTGCCAGGTTCCTTAGACAGTGCCTGTATCCTGCCTGGTTGTAACTCAGTCACTGGGAACTCTCAGGGTTCAGGGTTAATTGAGAATGCTGGTCTTCCTAAAGGGTCATCTTCCTCTTCAGCTTCTTCAATCTTTCCCCTAATTCAACCAGAGGTGTCCCAAATTTCAGTTCTATCACTAGGTGTAAATATCAGCATCTGTCTCAGTTGGCCTCAGTAATGGCCTCACCAATTACAGCCAGGCTAGGCTCCAGTCTTAAAGCACATCACAGCATCAGTAATAATGTCAGGCCTTGATGCCTTCCACCCCAAGGAGATGTATCATTAATTGGACCAGAATCTGAATCTCTTTCCTTCTGTCTCTTCTCCATATTTGTCCTTGCAGTTCTTTTAGACAAGAACAATTCTGGGTCAGAAATTTTGACTCTGGATTGGTAACTATGTCCTTCCACTTGAGGTCCTGTCTATCTACTGGAGGTGGACTCTTCGAGCTCCCTGTTGCCATTGCTGGGCATTGTTGCTAAGGTCACCCAAATTGAGACCTAAGAGTCTTTCACCTCCCAGGTCTCTGGTACTTAGTAAAGGGACTCCCAGCTCCCACCCCCTAGGGCTGCATGTTTCCATTCATTCTCCTGGCCCTCTGGACTTCTCTCCAGTTCCCACTCTCATACCTGCTCCTGTTACCCTTTTTCACTTCCTTTCCCCTCTCCCAGCCTCTGCCTTCCTTGAGTATTTTGTTCCCCATTCTAAGTGGGATTGAAGTATTCTTACTTGGATATTGTTAAGTATTTTAAGTTCCTTGTGTTGTATCCTACGTATTTTGTAATTTTGTCTAATACACACACTTATCAGTGAGTACATACCGTGTGGTGTCATTTTGGATCTGAGTTACTTCGATCAGGATGATATTTTCTAGTTCCATCTTTTTGCCTGCAAAATTCATGATGTCCTTTTCGTTAATAGCTGAATAATATTTCAATATATAAATATACCACATTTTCTATATCATTCTTTGAGTAAGGAATATCTGAGTTGTTTCCAGCTTCTGCCCTTTACAAACAAGGCTACTATGAACATAGTGGAGCACTAGTCTTGTAGTATGATGAGGCATCTTTTATGTATATGTCTAGAATGGTATAGGTGGCTCTTCATGTAGAACTATTTCCAGCTTTTTGAGGAACAGCCAGATTTCTTTCCAAATACCATGTGATCTTTATCACTATTGTTTTGTAGTACAGCTTGAGGTCAGGAATGGTAATTACCCTGGAAGGTCTTTTTATTGTTCATATTGCTTTGGGAATCCTGGATTTTTGATTTTCCATATGAAGTCAAGAATTTCTCTTTCCATGTCTGTGCATAATTGTGTTGGAATTTTGATGAGGATTGCATTGAATCTGTAGAATGCTTTTGGTAAGATGGTCATTTTTACTATGTTCTTTTTATGTATTCAGGAGCATGAGAGATATTCTATCTTCTGAGATCTTCTTCAATTCCTTTCTTCAGTGATTTGAATTTCTTGTCATACTGATCAGTCACTGCTTGATAAGAGTCACAGCAAGTTGTTTTATATTTTTGATGGCTATTACAATAGCCTCTACAAAGGGTGTTGTTTCCCAGATTTCTCTCTCATCCTGTTTATCATTTGTATAAAGGAAGGCTACTGATTTTTTTGAGTTATTTTTATATTCAGCCATGTCACTGAAGTTGTTTATCAGCTGTAAAAGTTCTCTGGTGGAATTTTGGGAGTCCACTATGTATACTACCATATCATCTGCAAATAGTAATACTTTGACCTTTTCCTTTCAAATATATAACACCTTGATCTCCTTTTGTTGTCCAACTGCTCTAACAGAACTTCATGTACTAAATGGGATAGTGAGAGAATGGACGATCTAGTCTTGTCTCTGATTTTATGAGATTTCTTTTAATTACTCTCCATATAATTTAATGTTGGTTGTTGTTTTGCTACATATTGCTTTTATAATGATTAAGTACGTGCCATGAATTCCTAATCTTTCCAAGGCTTTTAGCCTGAGAGGGTATTGTATTTTCTCAAAGGCTTTTTCAACATGAGGTGATCATGTGACTTCATTCCTTGAGTTTGTTTATATACTTTCTTTTTTATTTTGATTGGTTATTTTATTTATTTACATTTCAAATGTTATCCTCTTTCCTGTTTCCCCTCTGAAAACCTCCTATCTCATCCCCTCTTACCCTGCTTCTATGAGAGTGCTCCCCCACCCACCCACCCACTCCAGCCTCACCATCTTAGCATTCCTCTACACTGGGACATCAAGCCTTCACAGGACCAAGGTCCTCCTCTATTATTGGTGCCAGATAGGGCCCCTTAAGCTTCTTCACTCTTTCCCCTAACTCCCCCATTGGGGTACTTGGGCTCAGTCTGATGATTGGCTGAGAGCAACTGCATCTTTATTGATTAATCTGGCATAGCTTTTCAGGAAACTGCTGTATCAGGCTCCTGCCAGCAAGCACTTCTGGGCATCTGCAATAGTGTCTGTGTTTGTGTCTACATGTGGAATGGATTCCCAGGTGGGACAGTCTCTGGATGGTCTTTCCTTCAGTCTCTGCTCCACTCTTTGTCCTTGTATTTCCTTTAGACAGGAGCAATTCTGGGTTAAAATTTTGGTGGGTAGCAACATCCATCAACCAGGGGCAGTCCCTAACCTCTGGATATGGTCTTGATAGGTTTCTCCTCCCCTTTGTGGGGTATTTCAGCTAATGTCACCCCAATGGGGTCCTAGGAGGCTATTAAATTCCTGGCATCTGGGACTTTCTGGTTGCTACCCCCACTTCCCCATCCCCCATTTCTACATACCTCAATTCAATTTCCTGACCCTCTGGACATCTCCTCCATCTCCTCCCATATCTGATTCTTCCCTTCTTTTTCCCCTCCTCCTCTTCTCTTCCTCCCAAGTCCCTTTCACCCTCTGTTTCTCTTGATTATTTTTCTCCTTTCTAAGTTTTCCTAAAGTATCCACTACATGATCTTCCTTCCTATTGAGCTTCATATGATCTGTGAGTTGTATCATGGGTATTATAGTATCTTATATTGATGAATTTTCCTATATTGACACATCCTTCCATACCTAGAAGGAAGACAACTTAGTCACGTTAAATAATTGGTTTCATGAGTTATTAGATTTAGTTGGTGAGAATTTTATTTAGTATTTTTGCATCAATATTCATAAGTGAAATTGGCTTGAAGTTCTGTCTCATTGTTGGGTCTTCGTGTGATTTAAGTAACAGAGTAACTGTGGCTTCATAGAATGAATCAGGTAGAGTTTCTTCTGTTTCTATTTTGTGGAATAGTTTGAGAAGTATTGGTATTAGCTTTTCTTTGAAGGTCTATCAAATTCTGCCATAAAGCCATCATGCCCTGGGTTTTTTGTTTTTGTTTTTGTTTTTTGTTTTTTTTTTTGGCTGTGAGGTTTTTAATTACCATTTCTATTTCCTTAGAATATATGAGACTGTAGAGATATATAATTAACCATCTTGATTAAACTTTGGTATATAGTATCTCTCTAGAAAATCATTCATTTCATCCACATTTTCCAGTTTCCTGGAGTATAGGCTTTTATAGTAGGATCAGATGATTTTTTGAATTCCCTCATTTTCTGTTGTTATGTATCCCATTTCATTACTATTTTTGTTAACTTGGATACTATCTCTGTGCCTTTTAGTTAGTTTGGATAGGGGGTTATCTATCTTGTTGATTTTTCTCAAAGAATCAGCTTTTGGTTTCTATGATTCTTCGAATCATTTATTCTCTTTGTTTCTATTGGGTTGATTTTGGTCCTGAGTAAGTGTACTCTCCTTGTGTGGAAGGGTTTGTAGTTTTAAAGTACTTCAAACAAACAGAATATATATGAACCAGTCTTTTAT
The DNA here is from genome assembly GCA_021653895.1 of Mastomys natalensis. Lineage (NCBI taxonomy): Eukaryota > Metazoa > Chordata > Mammalia > Rodentia > Muridae > Mastomys > Mastomys natalensis. The sequence continues at coordinate 2,705 of JAJTUV010004254.1, read as the reverse complement.
ACTTAGAAAATCTTGACACCTAACTTCTTTTTCTATATGTTTCATCTATTCTATAAAGTAAGCAAAAGTTTTAGTCAATCTATATTGTTTACTGAGTTTTATTCCTTCAGGGATGTACCCTGCATAAACACTTATCTTTAAAATACATTCTAGAAGAGCTCAGTGAGAGAGAGGGAGACAGACAGAGAGACAGAGAGACAGAGAGAGAGAGAGAGAGACAGAGACAGAGAGACAGAGACAGAGACAGAAAGACAGAGAAAAACAGATAGAGGGGGCAGGGCATCAATCTGTAACCTATTCTCCTGGACAGTCACAGTTTGTTAATGGTCTCTGTTTACCATGAGTCAATTATACTGTTTGAGTTTGTTCAGGTGGAGATACTCAAAGAAGATTCCTGGAGTAATGGCCTCATTTAACTGAGTGCTTATCTATGTTTAATGATCTCCAGAGCATAAGGAAAGAGGACTTCCAAATAGTAGGCAGATAAAGTTAATTTTAGAATTTTCTTTAAAAAGACTCAAATATAATTTTCTCAGAAAAAGACACAAAATCATAATGCAGAAAGTTGCCAGGAATGCAACATGCAGAGAGCAGAACCCAAAGATAGAGATAGAAGGACAGGGATTGTAGCAATCTGTTCAGCTTTTCTGGAACAGTGTTTAGCAACACTGCTGACTTCATGACTCTTGCCCTTTCTAATGGATTTGCCTTTGTCAATGTATTCTCATTTAATAACCTTCAATGCTGTGGGAAGGGATTTTAACAATTAACAATGATGAAATATGATGCTTCCTGTGACTGTTATTCTTGCTAGAATGGAAAGAGGAGCTTAGAGACAAGGTAAGCAATATGAAGACAAAATACTAAGGTTTAAGATCGAAGACCAATTTAAAATGCTTTTGCATTTTTAAACAAATTTAAAATGTTTTAATTTTGATCTGGGCAACAATGAAGAAGGAATGGCATCACCCTGCCACTGTATTCCACCCTTGTTTCTTTACAGAGTGAAGCTACTCCTGATTACAGTTTATTTGTTACAAACATAAATACTTCCAGTAACTTTAGGTGATTCTTAGCTAAAAAGTTTTGTCATTTCTCTCTCACCAGTAAGTTCTTTTCCATATGTATTAACAGAGGAAAAGTATAGTCTCTGTGTGTGTTTGTGTGTCTGTATGTGTAAAGGTGTAAGTCATATGTGGATGTCAGAGTTCAATCTTTGGTTTTGTCCTTTAGGAGCTCCCAAAATGTGTTTAGAAACAGGGAATCACTGTAGAAATCTTTTATTTGCAGTAAATTTTTTCCCTCAGGATCTTTTACATTGACATCAGAAACTGTATAATGGAGAACAGATATACTTGGACAATTAGAGAACAGAAGCTGCAAGAAGAAGGGAGCATACAGTGGCATTTCTGGGACAATGGTTAATAAAAGCTTCTGTGGGAGATTTCAGAAAAAAACACAGCAGGAGCTTTCCTCCTTTGCATTTCAGTTTTCTGATCTTCACTGGACAGGAATGAAGCACATCTGGAAAGCGGGAGGCTCTGAAGCAAGTCCAGAAAATAATGGTGTTATATTGATGTCCTTAGGATCAACCAGAGATTTCAGTTTGAAATTCTGTAAAATAGTGGTCAGGAATAGAAACAGCTCCATGCGGGCAAGGCTCTCTCCCACACACATTCGTTTTCCTATGGGATAAAAAGAGAGAAAGAAGGTAACTATGCCTTGTACATCAATGAGTTCAAGAGGCACTGTTTTTGTAACTAACATAAGAGAATAAATTTGAATGAGTTATTGTATGAGTGGTTAAATGTATTGATGGTTGAATGGGTAACTACTTAAGCAAATACACAAAGCTGGGACATAGTTTTCTGTGCTAACATATGTTAAGAAATATTTTCTAGCTTCAGGTATCTATCTGTGCCTGGAAGCTGACCCAGTGCCACAGTTCTCCCCAACTCATTCCTGTTCCACGATAAATTGTTCCCCAAGAGTGGGCTGACACATCTAACCTCACAGGTGAGACCACCACTACATCCCCAATACCTGTCCCAAGAGGCACCTGCCCAAAGCCCAAAGGAGCCAGGAACCGCCAGGTTCAGCCACAGACATGATTAGCCAGTTTCTGTCTCCATCTATCTCAGGGAGCTGACCCTGTGACACAGTCCTCCACACCCCAATCCCACCTGGAAATAACTTGCCAACAGGAGTGCTGACACATCTAAGCTCACAAAATCACAGGCGCACATGAGGGACAAGCTCCAGTCAGAGACAGCAACACCAGTTAACACCTGAGATAATCAACTTGAGAGCGGCAAGTGCAAGAACATAAGCAACAGAAATCAAATCCTCAGAACCCAGTTCATCCACCACAGGCAGCCCTGGAATGCCAACAAATGTGAATAGCAAGATTCTTATCTAAAATCACATCTCATGATGATGATAGAGGACTTTAAGGAGATCATAAATAATTCCCTTAAAGAAATACAAGAAAACACAGGTAAACAGGTAGAAGCCATTAAAGAGGATACTCATAAATCCCTTAATGAAATACAGGAAAACACAACAAACTGGAAAACAAATTTAACAAAACCATCCAGGATCTAAAAAATGGAAATAGGAACAATAAAGAAATCACAAAGAGAGACATTCCTGGAGACAGAAAGCCTAGAAAAGAGATCAGGAGTCACAAATGCAAGCATCACAAA
>JAJTUV010004253.1:0-23003 GCA_021653895.1 Mastomys natalensis | reverse complement strand
GGAACAGTCTTTACCTGATAAGTACAGTGGTATAGCTGAAAGTGATTACAATCTTCTCTCATCCTGCCTGACTCTTATCAGATAATTCTTGTGCAGATTCCTATGTATCTGCAGCTGCCATGAGTTCGTGATTGCAGTAGGTGTGTTTTTAATTAAAGATAGCATTTTACAGATCTTCTTCTTATACTTTTACTAATATATTCTTTCAGATTCATTTTCTACAATGTCTACTGAGCCTTACAGATAATTGAATAAGTGTTTTATTTATTGCTGGACATCAATAGTTACCTATTCTGAGCACTTGGTGCTGTCTTGAATCTCTGAATTTATTGCCATTCATTTTAAATAGAAGTTTCTCTGATACTCAAATATAGTTACTCATAAATATCTGGACTTTTAGATTAAATCTAATGAGAATTCAAAAATAAGTATATTAAAAATTTTTGTGTCTTTAAAGTAATATATTAGGCATACACTTAATTAATTTAAAAATTAAAATAAGGAATGTTGGCATGAGCTGGACATGCAGATATTTAATAACATTTTGCTTTCAGAAATTGTGTGAATTCAGATCCATTCACACAATTCAGTTATGGGACAGTTGTCACATTCGTCATCTACATGAGCAGACTTCAATTCTTAGATCAAGTCATTCAAGTGTTTGAAAGCCATGTTCCTTTTGGTTTTCTGTCTGTTCTAGTTTTTCTGTCCTGTTCTTACAGCCTAGTTTCAAGAATTTCACCTAACATCATGGCATAAGTAATGATCCCTACATACTCAGGTCTGTCCTTTTACTTCAAGTCATTCTCTGTGAATTCAGCCTTAAATGTAGAATTTTTTGTGAATATATTCACTTGAATACATCAACATTTCTCTGAACATGTTATGTCTATTATAAGAAAAAATTTCTCTCCATTATTATTTTAGATATCTTTTGTCCATGAGACTGGATAGTTAAAAAATGAACTGATTTTCAGTAATACTGCTGTCTCTGTCTTCTATTCTTGCATCCCTCCTTCTCTGTTTTCTTCATTACTTTCTCCCTATCTCTGTCTTCTCCTCTATTTCCACTCAATTTTACTGCATTTTTTCTCTCTTGCCCCAATGTGTGTATGAATATCTAAACATTCTATATCCATCAACTTTGGTATATTCTACCAATGTGTGTAAATGCCATTAATAAAAAAATTTCTTTCATTTGATCTTTATATAAATGGAATCCTAATAACTATGTTAATAAAATAATTATGTACTGTTTCATGCACTGCCAGGTTATATGAATTTAATAAAAGTATGTTTATCTTATTGTAAGTTAGTGAGGTTTTGAATGGTTTCTAATTTATACCTGTTATAAATAATATTGCAAAAGGTTAATCTTAGCAATGTAATAGGTCTAGATGATAGAAATGTTTCTATGTATACATTCAAAAATGTAGTTAAAATTAATATGTGGCTCTAAAACAACTGAAGTCTTTGTTGAATTTCTTCACATGATTGAATATTTAATATTTTTGTTTAAATTTGCATTTAATCACCACATGCTACCATTAGCTGTACAACTACAGTTCTTTTCCTTAGGTATTCAAGTAGAAAAGCTAGATCACATGTTATTTTCACCTTTAACTTTTCTAAATGAATCACATTATTGTCCACAATATTTAGAAAATATCTTACTAAGCGGACATTCCTATTTCTCGTGCTTTACTATCATTACTATAGCCAAGATATTTGTTTTTCTGATCTAATGGTAGAAGATGTCACTTCATTCAGGCTTAATTTATGTGTTGAATATATTTAAACTTTTCTGTCTGTAATATATATACATTATTTGCCTATTCAAATTCTTTGCTTCATTTGTTGTTTCTGCTTGTTAACTTTTCTTTACATAAACACAAGTGGTAATTAAATATTATAGGCAATCAATCTTTCCATTTTATCTTTGTATTTTGTAAACATTCAAATATAACATATCATCCTCTATATCCCAAGATTATCTTTATTCTTTTATATATATATGTAATGAATATATATTGTTAATACAATATATTTGGACTAAATTTAATTGATTGTGCTTTTAAAGGAAAATCTGAAATATAACTATCTTGACTTTAGTCATCCCTTATCTCATGGTTACTATTTAAATAATTTTAAACAGCACACATTTATGTGCTTAGTCAAAGAGCAGACTATAAATCGCTTCACTATTACTATTATAGTTTGAGCTTTGGATAATGAAATACTAACATATGCTTTAAGATCAAATTTTAAACTAATTCTCTGATTGCATCAAAGTTAGCCACAATATACTGGGGTTAGTCAGAGAAGAAAGTCAAGCCAGGAACCTGAGAGCAAGAACTGGAACAGAAGCCATAGTTGAATGTTCCTTACTTACTTGTGATCTATGACTTCTTAGTCAGTTTGTGTATATCATACAGGACAGCATTATCAATAGAGGCACCATGCCCATGAAGTTAGGTCTCACAAGAGAAATGGTCTACACACCTCCATACAGACCAAGAACATGAAGGAATTTTCTCAATTAAGATTTCATCTTTCCAGATTGGTCAATGTTTATATCAAGTTGACAAAAACAAACAGCGGAAATCCAATATCCTCCTATCATTAATACACAAACACATCACTGATTTAACCATAAACTTTCCTTTCTCACTCATCCAAAATACCTTATATTAATATCACAGTCTAAATATACTATAGCTATCAAAAATGTCTCTAAAGTGTTCAAAGTCATTCAACTGTGGATTCCTGTTAAATAAATAAATAAATAAATAAATAAACTAAAAATAAAAATTACTACTTCCTACTCCAAGAGAGAAGAAGCAAGAAATATTTACATTCAAATAAAAGCAAAACTGAAGTCTTGCACAGTGTTAATTTTTTGGAACTTAAAATCTTTTGGGGTACAAATGGCCTCAGTAGCTCCAACTCTGTAGCTCTGCCAATGACTTATACTTGTCCCATAGGTTCAGGCTATGCCCTTTGATAACCTTGTGATCCCTTGTGATCATCCCATTGGATGAATAATTCAGTGGAATCTTCCCTGCAGTTGGACTGTGCCTTGACACACAGTCTTTCCTGGGAGCACTTTAGGGACTTTGACACTGCCACATGGTGCCAAATCTAAAATTATTTCATGGTTCCTTCAATTTTGTGGTTTCTACTTCAATGGAACCTGGACTTTAAGCAACAGTTTTTCCTGGCTTCTCATGGTACCAAGCCTCAGCTTCTTTCCATAAGTTCTTCAGACCTCAAAAATAGACAATGTGGGAAAATTTTATATATTACCAAGTTCAAGAACAACCACAAAGTACAGCCTGGGCACCTCTGTACTATATTTCAATTTGTTGACCCTGAGGAAACATTTTTCCAAAACATTTTGTTTAAAACATGCTGTTTTCTTCTGAACCATAGCTGATTCTTCAGTTCCAGTTGATCATTATATAAGTTTCATCAAATCAAAGCTTTCACTTAATATTTCTGGTCTCTTGTTTATCATAGCAGATTCTTTAATCCCAGCTAACAAAATCCATAGATTATTGATTTAAAATATTGAATGTTCTAGATAGAATATTTTCCCTCTGAAATTTTAGAAGCCATGGTCCATTGTCTCTGCAGCTCTTAGTATAAATCCTCTATGTTTCCAGAATACCTTTACATTAAATGACTTTTCTATCCTAAAGTTGCAAACTGTGTTTATTATTCTTCCAAAGCATTGTCAGGTCCAGCACACAGAGATAAATGCTTTCAAAAATGTGTCAGGATATAAAATTAACAGAAAACTATACATAGATCATATGAAGGTATTACTGAAAAGGATAGCCTGGAAATGGGTACCATTTATAATAGCCTCAAAAGTTTTGTTTTTGGTGTGTGTGTTTGTGTTTGTGTGTGTGTGTTTTGTTTCTTTCTTTTTCTTTTCTTTTGCTATTGTTTTGGTTTTTCAAGACAGGGTTTATTTGGGTAGCACTGGCTCTCCTGTAACTACTCAATCTATAGACCAGTCTGGCCTTGTATTCAGAGATCCATCTGCTTCTGTCTCCTGAATGCTGGGATTAAAAACATGTGCCACCATCTCAACACAATTTCTAACAAAAAATAAAGAAGAGCAATCCTAAATACACATGTAAACATAAAATACTTAGAGTAGTTACAGCAGTTCTCAGTAAAAACAATCACATTAGAGGTGGGTTTGTACCTAATTTCAAAGTACATGATAGAAATATGAGTAGTAAAAATAGCATGTTACTTTCACAAAAGAGACACATATATAAATGAAGGTGAATAAAGAATTTTATGGTTGTAGCCTGGCCTTTAATTCTAGCCACTATTTACTTACTTCTTCACTCCTGCTGGCCCTCCAATGCTCCATACCTTCTCTATCATGATGAGCTACAACATGTAAATCATGAACCAAACACATGTCTCTTCTGCCCTGTTCACCAGGGAAATGAACAGGGTCTGAGGGACCTCCTGAAAGAGAGAATGGGGAAACCAGGTGAACACAAAGAACCAAAGCTTGTCTAAAGTTGATTAAAGTGTAATTTTAAGTTTTTTCACACAGGGCTTATATACACATAGAGGCAGTATGTGGGGAAGGGGATGATGCAGGAGTGTAGGTGTTCTCAGAGGGAGTGCAGATATCTTCCAGAACAGGGTTTTGGCTTTGTAAACGTTCACAGAAGAAACAGGGAACAGGTCACTATGACTCTGTCTATGATTCATTCGTTCTTATCTAAGATAGTACTTTCCACCAAGACTACCTATCCACAAGACCTATGACTTCTTGTTCTTATCCAGGCTGGTAAATTGCCACTAAGGCTACTTGTCTACAAGGTCTATAGCTATCTGTTCTAGGGTCAGTGTTTTTCCAAGACACTGTGTTAGCAGGTATGTATGACTGACTTAGGCCTATGGCTGATTTTTAGGCCTTCAGTGTATAAGTAAGGCTGCTCCTGACACTCTTCTTTCAACCTGTTTCTGATAGATATTTCAGTCTCAGTCAAACGGGACTAACAGTAGCAATATAAGCAAACATTCTTTTCTTACGTAAGCTGGACTAAGTAGGTCTATGCTGAACAGCAACAATAAGGAATTTTAAATCAAATAGAAAAGATTGAAAATACTGATAGTAGCTTTATAAATTGACAAATGCACACTGAACTACAGAGAACTCTCAGAGAGAAAGCTTAGCAAGTGTGAGGCTCTGTATTCAATGTTTAGTACACATTAATAAAGACACACGGATTATGTTGATATGCATAAGTACAATCACAGATAACTGTTCCTTTCTCTATCTAGAATATCACCAGTATCTATTGAACTGTCAGCAAGGAGATGTAAACTCCAGAACTATTATAACCAGTACTGAGAATAAGCATATTCATTCAGGTAAATCAACTCTTTCTTCATCTCCCTTAAGAAACCTAATCTCTGTGTACTAGGTACTCAGGTGTTTCTCACCTTTTATGAATGGGATGGCAATGTCATTCAGTACATATTCAGTAAGTTCTTTCTATTTCAGCAGCTTTTGAAATTTCAGCTTGGGATTTAATAATAAAGAGAAAAATAAAATATATATAGGATAAGGCTGTTGGCCTGTTTATCTTTCAGCTGGACCTCCAGGCTCAACCCTAATTCTCTGCTATTACATCTTCACCATGTGGCTCACCTGTTCTAGCTCCAGATTCTGCTTCCCATTCTTTTCCTGTTTTCTGTCCTTGAACTTCTTTATCCTTCTGTCATCCTTCTGCCCTGGCTCTAGCCACAAGCTCTTTATCAAAAGCCAAATTCCTTTCTCATATTGGGAGAGATTCCACAGTTTACTCATTTGGAACCAATCAGCATCAGACTGAAAGCAATGTGATCTTGACCAAGGCAGGATGATTTTTAATATGATAAATCTCAGAGAATAATCTTATGGGGCAAGTGAAGATACCACATACTTTTGCATATGAAATGCTGGTAATGTGGGCTATACCAATCATAATTCCATACATCCTGCCAGCTCCTGCAAATGAGAATAGAGGGACACACCTTCATGGCTAGTTGAATACAGTATGTGTGGGGGTACATTATCCTTTGGAGAGTACTGAGACAGATTGACTCCATGACAGGCTTCAAATTGGCTGTTCATAAGACTAGGCCTAGATCTCTATTTCCTAGAATTAGGCAAGCCCAGTCTAGTCAGTTACTAGAAACAACAATAACAACAACAATATCAACAACAAAAACCAGGCTTCATGAAATCAGAAACTGCCCCAGCATCAGAAGTTGCCTTGACCCCTGGCCTCAGGGAATGAGTTAGCAACAGTTTCCAGCCTCCCAGCCACAGCAATGGTTCTGGAATGTTCCCAGAGTCCCAATCCCAAAGACATCCACACACCTAGAGATGGAACCAACAAATTAAGATAAAGGTCATCTACCCCTCCTTGGAATTTCCCTAATGTGCTTTAAATTGGGCCTGTGAGATCACTTTAGCATGTCCATCTTGGTAAAGAGTGGACCCTTACCATGCTAGACTTAAGCAGAGTAAAAACCTTATCCAAAAAGCTTTTGGATACTATTTAAGTCTAGGGTATCATTCTTTGGGGAATCCCAGACTCTTACATTTTACTCAAATATACTTTCTACCAGTACTTTAATATATTCTCTCATATGTTGAAATCACTCTCAAGTAATTCAAGAACCACATGGTGAATTTGAATGGTGCTTGGCTACTGTTAATTTCTTTAATAACTCTATGATATTGTGATTTCAGAAATGGTTGTGTTCCATACATGTTTAATATGTCTGAATACACAAATACAAATGTCTTGATTAAATTTATTTTGTCATTTTCTAAACACAAAGATACTCTGTGGGAAAACTAACTCGTTTTGACAACTGATTGTCATCTTTACAGAATTTCCCAAAAACACTTTGGAGTTGAAACCTCTGGATATAACTGTGTGAGAGCATCTTGGCTGCCTTAATTGAGTTGGGAAGAACCTCATCCTATTGTAGATGGCATCACAGACTTCCCTGGCTGAAAGACTCCTTAATTGGAGATGGAGACCTGAGCAGCAGCAGGAATTTATCTCTATCTGTTTTCTAATTTTGGATGTCCTTGGACCAGCTGCTTTAAAATTCAGTTGTCTCAGCTTTCTTGCAATGGTTGACATTGAACTAGGAGCTAAAATAAGTTTATCATTCCTTAAGTGATTTGTCCAAGCAAATAGGCCTCTTATTTTAAATTTCATTCTGGGAATTTAAAAATTGCCTCTTTATTTGTGTGTGTGTGTATTTGTGTGTGTGTGTGTGTGTGTGTGTGTGTGTGTGATTATAATTTAAGATACCGTCTACTATGACTCAAATTATTAAAGTTATTTCATTTCTAAATTTTCTTTCTTGGTGTTTGTATGAGGCAAGAGTTTCTCAGGGTAGCCCTTGTTTTGGAACTTGATCTGTAGACGAGGCTAACCTTGAACTCAAAGATCTGTCTGCTTCTGCCAGTTGAATGCTGGGATTACAGACATGAACAACTATACCTACTAATTTTTTAAATTTCTCACACATTAATTTACGACACTAGGATAAAAAGCATATTTGAGATCTAATAGTAACTTTAATGATTGCTCTGTCTGGTTTAACATTTCAGCTCTTAAGAGGTTACTACTCTTGTTTGCAATCAGTCTCAGGTGAACAAAATTTCCTTCTCTGGTTGATTCTGTTTAAAAATATGTTGATTTTCTTGTTCTTCTTAGTGACTAGGTTCTGACATATAATAATATTATTATTATTCATAATAAAATTGATCTATTCTTTCTGTTTATTATATATCATATACAACATTTTTCTCAGGAAAATAAAAGTTTTAGAGGAATAACGTTGCTGTAAGAACAAATGTTAGCCAAATAGTTTGCTGAAAATTATGCACGTAATGAGTTAGTTTAAAATTGTATACTCAGCAAATTCTGTTCCTTTTCTTTAGTAAAATATTAAATACTTCAATTCTGTTAAGAATGTCACATGTCAAAGACAATGATTGACACATGGGAGTATTTTAAGGTTTTATAATGAAGATTTTCTCTATTTTTAGGAGTGCTAATACCACTAAGTTATAACCTCACTTCAAGAAAATGAAGTACATCAGTTAAAGTCTGTAGTCACTTGTACTTGTAAAACAATGTACTCCCAGTGTTTCAAGATTATTTTACCTCATTTAATGAATAATTATTTTATTTGTATTTCAAATTAAATCTCTTGCTATGACTTGATTTAACATAGCATCTTAGTTTATTCTAGTTCAGATATTTACTAACATGAAAATCTAAAATAAAGTTATTTAATTTTCATACATTTATACACAATATAATATAGAAATAATTTAAAAATAAACTATAAATAAAACATATATTATCTTTAAGTAAGAAAAATTACATCCTTTACTGTAACAAGTTACAATGTTATATTGTAAAGTGTTAACTTTATGAAATGTGGAACTAAAATTTCACAACATACTTTTTGAATCTTGACTTCATCTCCAAAGAAGAAATTGTAAACAAGCATAAAGCACTATTAATATATAGAAAGTGACCATATAGTGTCTCAAATCTGTGAAATGCAGTGTATGATAATTTGAGTGAGAATGTGCCCCATAGGCTCATATGTCTGAAAACTTGCTTTCAGTTAGTGGCTATTTATGGAGAATTCTGAGGTGTGATCTTGATGGAGGAAGCATGCCACTGGGAGTAGGTTTTCAGGTTTCAAAAGACTACCCCTATTTTGAGTTAGTTCTCTGATTCCTTCTTGTCAATCAAAATGTGAGGTCGCAGCTGTTCTTGAAACCATCATGGACTCTAATCCTCCTTTTTTATTTATTTAAATCACACCGTAATTTACTTATTCACACAGGGGTTATAAACACAAAAGGGCAGGATGTGGGGAAGAGAATGACACCAGAGCATAGGTGTTCAGGGGGAGTATGGATACCATTCAGAACAGGGTATCAGCTGAGTGAAGGTTCAGGTGACAGGTCACTATGACTCTGCCTATGATTCACTTGTCCTTATCAAGTTGGTACTGTCCACCGAGGCTGCTTATTTATAAGATCTATGACTACTCAGGCTGGTAAGTTTCCACAGAAGCTGCCTGTTTACAATAGCTTATAGCCTGCTGTTCCAGTGTTTTTTCCACAGAGACCCAAGACTTTGTGTTAGCATGTATGTGTGTCAGGCCTATTGCTGATTTTAGGTCTATGGCTGATAGTAGGCCTTCAGTGTACAAGCCAGCGCTGCCCCTGACATCTCCTCTCTTCTCTAAGTATAGAAGGGCCTTGGCGATTCTAATCTTGGAAAGGCTGGATAAAGACCTGACCTCCAATAATTGAAGGGGACCTTGTAATGGCTCCAGTCCTCCTGTCGTTGTCCAGTGAGGCATGAGGGCCATACCCATCCACGATGTCTTTTTCCTGGAGAGGGGATGCTAGATGAGGTTCTTACTCTATCCAGGGTGTTCCCAAAACCCATCTCCATCCAATCTAAAAGAGGGGATTTCCACCTCTAGACCAAGCAGAGTGGGGCCACCCAGAACCCCCTCTGACTGGCGATCTGAATTCTTGCTTAGGCTGCAAGGCTAAACACTGCAAGGGGATATAAATAAAAACTAAAAATATTCTCTGGGTTCCCTGAGGGACAGGCCTGACTGTATAGGGGTTGACTCTAACCTTCTTAAAGCAAAAAGAAAACTTAAACGTGTAATTTGTGTGTATTTGTCTGTTTTATAACAGAGACTTTTTATTTTGGAAAGGTGTCAATTGTATTATATAGATAATACAGTGTCTGAGTTGGCACTTTCACAAGGCATTTCATAGTTTAAGTGAAATAGTTCATCACGTAAAAGCAACTGCTGAACAATCCTGATGACCCACGTGTATCACATGGAAAACTCAGTGGAAAGTAAATAATAATCCCCTATAATTTCTTTCTACATGGAATCATAGCATGCACAAAACATGAGATGAACATGCTCATATTCAAATATTTCACACATACACACTAAAATGGTAGTCACTAAATTGTAAATATCCAATAAAAAGAGTAACTCCAGTGTTAGGCAGATGGCTCACTGGTCAAATTGGATGCTTGAAAATATGAGGGATTGAAATCTGATCTAAATCACTCATATAATGCTAGGCATGGTGGTGCACATCTTTAATGCAGTTCTAGGAAGGTAATGACAAGTGAATCTGGAGGTACTACTGACCAGACCATCTAGCTAAAATAGTGATCTCAAGTCAAAAAAAGACCTTTACTCAAAGGAAAACAGTAGAGAGAAATAAAAGAAAACACACAATTTTCACTTCCTGCCTGTACACATGAAGTACACGCACACACACACACACACACACACACACACACACAGAGAGAGAGAGAGAGAGAGAGAGAGAGAGAGAGAGAGAGAGAGAGAGAGATTCAGAACTCTAACAATTACTAGTAAAATAAATTTATAGCTGTTCACCTTTAAGGAGTCTGAAAATGAGTAAATATAATCAATTTTAGAAATTATGATTGATCTTTAATCCCAGACACTAGTAATATAAGAATAAAGAAAACACGCTTATATAATCCTTTGTTTGATGAGGTAAGAAACACTCATGAATTCAGTAACTGTGTTCAGGATGGAGTTTATAAAAACAAGATTCTGTCCTTTACTTGTTGAAATAAGAAAAGATTTGTCATTGGATCTTATTTATTAATAGATTACTAACTCCTCAAAGAGGCTTTCAAAGCAGGCCATTTACACAGTTGCCTAACAAGCAGAGATAACAGACTTTCCCAGGGGTGTGGAAAATGTATACAACTGAATGATGTTTTCAGCACATTAGTCTCACTTTCTGATAAATGTGGCGAATACCATCTAAAACTTGATCTTAGTCCACAGGATGACACATGAATTGGTTTCAAAAGAGATTTGCATCTTGTTAAATATAATTCTTAGAAGCCACTAATATTTACTTAAAATATCACGAATCAGATTACTTAGGTAGAGTTCTTTAAATACCTCAGTTATTTAACACAGTGAGTAAATATTATCATAATTGAACTGTTGGTTTCTCCTGTAATTAGTGTTCTTCTTTCTTCCATAAAACACAGATCTGCAGAAATCTCAAATGTGTATTGTCACCGAACAAGAAAGATAATAAAGGGTGTAAGAACAAAGTCAAGTTTCTTTTAAAACTGGTCAGTAAGAAATCCATGAAATGATCAGAGTCAATCTATAGCCACGGATTGCTAAAGTATTTGTGAAATTACAGGAAATGTGTTCAGGGTCTGACTAGGAATCTCCATAGAGGAGTAAACATTCAAATGTTAATGAAGTTTATAAAATAGTTATGAGATTACAGCTGATTTCATTATTTATCTTCATGAATTTCCTTATAGATTTTCCTAGTTAAACAAATGATCCAGTGTTTGTCACTAATTTAAAATATCTTTGGTCTGTTTAGTCTTCATGCCAGACTGTTGACCTGTTTTACAACCACTTTAGGCATCTTCTAGTTCTCATGAGTGGACTATTTAACCGGTCATCTTCTGTTTTCTGTATCGTTACATCCCTCCCCACACAAAATCCTTCACAGCCTACCATTCTCTCTTTTTAATCTCATTGTTTCATGTAACCTTTGTGATGAATTTGAGAACATATGCCTCTATTATTTCTAGAAAAGGAAATTGTAAACTCTCCATATACTTCATGTAACTGGAAATGATGGTACTATAACTATACCATCATTATATATTATATATACTAATTTAAAAAGAAAAAACAATATTATGTAATTTTCCCATGTAAGTGCTAGCAACATTTACTTTCTTCTTGGACAGGGTTTCACTGTAGGTCAAGCTATCTTTGAACTCCCTACCTTCCTCCAGCTACAATGTCCTTAGTACTGGGATTGTATAAATGAACTTTCATGACAAACTTCATATTTAGTTTTTGAAGTTACTGGAACCTTTTAGGTAACAAAAAATTTTTTTTGACATGAAATGACAATAAAATTTAAAGATATAGGAGCTGGAAGTTAAAAGGCTACAATTGTATGACTGGTTTGGAGTAAACCTTGACCCAAAAGTGATTCAGAGCAACGCCCAGTTTTTTAGCTTTCTAATAGTATTTGGGATGTAATACCAGTGCAATATCAGAAATCATGCCATTTCTTTGGTTGTTATGGATATTTCCAATAAATAATTATTTATTACTAAGTGTATAAAACATGGATAAATGAATGTATAGATGATTCCAACTGTATAAAAGATTTATACATGTATTTAGAATTGAGTAAATTCAAGAACATAGCAGTTAATCGGTTTAATTATTGTGTCAGTTCAATGTTCCTTGTTAATGGACTCAAAAGTTAAATGTATTTCCAAGCAACACTGTTTGTTACACATCCCTCCCTCTAATTATGGGCTGAATTAATTAATTACTATTAGTTATACAAGTCATATTTTTATCACAGTTGCATGAGTCACCTCAAAATTACATGTCATACAGTAAAATATACCTGAAAGCCAATTTCAGAAAACAGTTTAACACAGAAATAGATAAAAAGTACTTAAATATATTTTTAAATGGGAAAACATTCAAAATAATCAACAGTAAAAAATTGCAATACAATTTAATTGTAGTTTTCTTAATTTCTCTGCTTTGAATCATCCCTCCACTCTTTTGCTGTTGTAGTTTGTTTTGTTTGTTACAGGAAATTCAGCTTTTGAAGCAACTGATCTAAACTGACTGCTATACACAAAAGCATTGAACTGAGCATTGCTTTAATAGTAAATCAATTAGACTATTAACATTCTTTTGAACTCAAAAAGCTTACACATCCATTTTAGATAAAGATTCTACACTGGAAAGATCATTCTGAACAAATCCTTCAGTCAGTATCTTGCAGGAATAACTTTTACACATTTAACCTGTTTCTTAAAATTTTAGTAGTTCCATAATAATAGGGCTTCTATTTTTGAAAATCAGGGATTTTTGTACATCAAACAAGGATGAAACGCTTTGGACGCTACTTAGAAAAGTACTAATGATTACACAGTAAAGTAATCTCCTTACTAAATGCCTATACTCTAGTAATTACTTGTACTTACAATAGTCATATTTTTATTTCATTTGCATGAATCACTTCAAATTACACATCATAAATGAAAAAGCTGATAAAGCCAGCAATTTTAGCAGTTATATTAACAGTACATACATAATGTTCTTTATATGGGTGTTACTTATTTCAAAATACATTTAGTATTTAAAACAAGACACTCAGGAAAATGAAACTTCCAAAATAATGGTTACAATTTGTATTTTCTATTATTATTTTTAACTATTTCTACTATTACTTTCCTAGAACTGAGTTAAAGATGTGCACCACCATGCCTAGCATTTATATGAGTGATTTAGATCAGATTTTCAATCCCTCATATTTTCAAGCATCCAATTTGACCAGTGAGCCATCTGCCTAACACTGGAGTTAATCTTTTTATAGGATATTTACAATTTAGTGACTACCATTTTTAGTGTGTATGTGTGATTTATTTGAATTTGAGCATGTTCATCTCATGTTTTGGGCATGCTATGATACCCTGTAGAAAGAAATTTAGGGGATTGTTACTTACTTTCCACTGAGTTTTCCATGTGATGCAAGTGGGTCATCAGGATGTTCAGCAGTTGCTTTTACGTGATGAACTATTTCACTTGAACTATGAAATGCCTTGTGAAAGTGCCAACTCAGACTATTTATTGAGTTTGTATTAATACTTGCATCTGTATTATCTATATAACCAAAGCATAAATTTTGTCTGTACTTATGTATTGAGAGAGAAATATGTTTACATTAAAAATTTAAATAAATTTATAGACAGGGTACAAACTGGTAATTTGGGTTTTTTATGTCAATTGACACCTTTTCCAAAATAAAAAGTCATGTTATCATAAAACAGACAAAATACACACAAATAACGTTTAATTTTTCTTTTTGCTTTAAGAGGATTAGAGTCCATGATGGTTGCAAGAACAGCTGTGACCTCAACATCTTGATTGACAAAGGAATCAGAGAACTAACTCAAAATAGGGGTATGTCTTTTGAAACCTAAAAACCTACTCCCAGTGGCATGCTTCCCTCCATCAAGATCATACCTCAAAATTCTCCATAAATAGCCACTAACTGAAAGCAAGTTTTCAGACATATGAGCCTATGGGCACATTCTCACTCAAATTATCATACACTGCATTTCACAGATTTGAACACTATATGGTCACTTTCTATATTTTAAAATAGTGCTTATGCTTGTTTACAATTTTTCCATTTTTTAGAGATTACATTATATGCAAAATAATATACATAATGCATGATTTTATTGTAATGGTATTTTCACCTTCTTAGAGATCTGAGGAACATTATTGTCTCAAGTAATCTACATTTAGCCTAATGGATTTACACATTGAAGATCATAAAATACTCATTGATTGAATAATTGATTAAAATCGATTGTTTCATTTATGATGTGTTGGATAACACATGCACCAAATGGCACAGGACACATATGTGTGTGTTTATACAGTACTTGATAGCATTATTACAAATTATAAAGGAAAAATCATTTTGTTTTTGTTTTGTTTTGTTTTAGAAAAGATTTCTATTTTTTCTTAATTATGTGCGTGGTGTTCTTGTTTGTATGGATAAGTTCATGAGTACAGAGTCCAAAGAAATCACAAGTAATGGATCTCATTTTAAACAAACAGTCAGAAGTACTAGAAACTCAACTCATCTCTTTTTCAAGTGTAGTTATATTTTTAAATTCCAAGTTATCTCTCCAGCCACACAATACGTTTCCTTCTGTACTCACAAGATGTACCTCCATTGTTTAGGAAGATTATGCATACTATCATGACTTATTTCTATAGTATACTTGTGATTTTATATTCTTTTTTTCCCCAAGAATGATTTTTTTCAGTAAATTAAAAGTTAAATGTTGCTGTAGTACTGTCCTTTCACTGCCATCCAGGAGGGTGGGCACAGCACTAGTGGAGAGAGGGGGTGGCTTGGAGGTATGGGATATGGGACAGTCAGAGTGTAGTTGGCGGGGGGTTGGGGGGATAAATCTGTAGTGTAAAAAAATAATAAAAAAGAAAAAACTAAATTATGAAAGATGGTGAATTTATATTCTAAACTCTATTACTTTCTGGAATACATAATATAAACACATATAAAAATAATTTTCCCCATAATTATTGAGTTACAAGATCTTCCAAAGCAAAAGCATGAGATCACTGAGAAATGCAAAATTTCAAGAGATGAGGATAAGAAGTTCTGCAAAGACAATCAATCAAATTTAGCCTCTCATTCAACAAATAGTACTGTAGAGAGGCCAGATAAACTAATAAACTAAAAATGATTATTATTGTTCATTATATTAATAAGTTAACATTTAAATTTTCAGAGATGAAATTGGATTATAAGCAGGAATTCAGAACAGAAAATAACAGAATCTAGAAGAATTGGGAATATAAGTTTCAAATTTTAACCTGGATACAATATATTGCTGAAGGTTATTTTCTTAATAATAATATGTGCATCTCAGGTTAATTGCATACTTTTTTATTTTAAAGATTTATTAAATTGAGTTATTATAATATATTTGTATTAGAGCCTCATTTCATTAAGAGGATGCTTTAATTTGGGCAGTATTAAGTCTGATGGAAAAAAACTATGAAGTACAAGTGTAAACTTTGTGTTGAACTTATTTTATTTATCATCAGACGAAGTTTAAAATGTAATACAGGCAAGAGAATTCATGGAAAAAAATAAACTTAGAATGGGAATATAAACATTCCACATTTGTTATCACAAGCCTGATTTTAGCTGAAATTTTTTACTTTGACTTCATTACTTAAATTTTGGGACCTGGGTTTTTCAAAAGAAAAAAAATTTAAAAGATTGACTTACATGAATTACACATAAGCACGTTCCAAATGGTAGGCTGTATGAATAGGATTTTTGCACAAATTTCTCAAATGGTAGCTTTATATAATATGAAGAATGTGCTGAGCTAAATAATCTGGTCATTGTGCATAAACAATGTCTTTATTAGGGTTTTACTGCTGTGAAGAGACACCATGACCAAAGCAAGTCTTATAGAGGACAACATTTACATATTACTGTTGTACAGGTTCAGAGTTTAGTCCATTATCATGAAGATGGGAACATGTAAACATCTAGGCAGGCATGGTGTAGGGCAGATCTGGGAGTTCTATATCTTCATCTGAAGGTGCTATTGGAGACTGATTTCCCAGGCAGCTAGGATTAGGGTCTTAAAGCCCATGCCCACAGTGACACACCTATTCCAACATAGCCATACCTCTAAATAGTGCCACTCTCTTGGCCAGGCATATTCAAACCATGGCATTCCACTCCCTGCCCCATAGGGTTGTTCAAATACATGAAGCTATGGGGCAATATCTAGCCATAGCATAATTTAATAAAAAAGTATATTTAGTCCAACTTCCAAAGTTCCCATAATCTATAGCAGTATTAACAATGTTTAAAAGTCCAAAGTTCAATGTCTCTTCTGAGATCTGTCCATTCACTTAACTGTAATACCTGAATCAAAACAAGAAATCAGTTGGGCAAACCACAAACTGCATTTCCATGTCTGATGTCAAAGCAGTTTTCCGATCTCCAACTCCTTTTTCATCTGTGTTGACTGCAACAAACTTCTTTTCCTGGTGGTTTACCCTGTTAGCAGCATTCCTCCTGCAGATATCCTATGGCTCTGGCATCTCAAAGCTATTGGGGTCTCCAATGTAATTCAATGTTATTGCGTTTCTTTTCACTGTCTGGGATTCACACATGATCTTCTGACTTCCTCTAAAGGACTAGTGTCACTTCTCAAGCGCTGCCTTCTGTAGCTCTTTAAGCGCAGGTTGATCCACTCCACGGTACTGCTATTTGTGATAATCCAATGGTACTGGCATCTCAATACACTGGGTCTTCTGCTGCAACTAGGCGTCACCAATAGTCCCTCATAGGCTCTCTTCATGGTTCCAAGCCTCAAATCCTTTGCATGACCCCTTCAGTCCTGGGCCATAAACTACAACTGAGTCTGTACCTTAACCAATGGCCTTCTATGACTGCTCACAGTGCTAAGTCTCAGCTGCTCTTTGTAACCCCTTCATGCTTTCAAAACCAGTGTTTACCTGGGTGGACTGTTACATTACCAAGGACAGCTGCAGCAGGAGGTACAACCTTGGCTGTATCTGGAACACAGCTTCTTTGTGCTCCCAGAAAACACTTCCAGAAGATTTCATGTCAGTGATGTTGGTCTTTTCTTAATCACTGCTAATTTCTTAGCTCTAGCTAACCAGCATCAATTGTCCCTTCTATTTTCACTCTAAAGCCAGAGCCACATGGCCAAAGCTGCTGTTATCTGCTGCTTGCTAGGCCTGGTACATGGTATCCTTTATTCTTTTACCAGCTTTCTTGTTTAAAATGCTCTTCATAGAATTTAACCAGTGAAAAACGTTTCTGGTGAGCTTTTCTGAGACTTCTTTGGTCAATGCAATTAATTATGATTCTTTTTACCTTAGACTCAAATAGGCTTTTCAGACAAGGGCAAAAACCAGCCACATTCTTCACCAAACTACCACAAAACACTCACTAGCCCACATTTTAAAACTCTCCCTTGTGGGCCAGGTCTACACAGTTCAAATCATACTCAGCAACAAAATCTTCCATATTCCTACTAGGATAGCCCATTAAGCCCAACTTGAAGCATTCCCGATTCATAAATCCAAAATTCCACATTCCTCCAAACAATAGCATGGTCAGGCCTATCACAGGAATGCCTCAGTCTCTAGTAATGAACTTTTGTCTTAGTTAGGGCTTTAATGTTATGAACAGACACCATGACCAAGGCAAGTCTTATAAAGACAACTTTTAAATTTGGGCTGGCTTACAGGTTCTGAGGTTCGTCCATTATCATCAAGGTGAGAGCATGGCGCATCCAGGCAGGCATGGTGTAGACAGTGCTGAGAGTTTACATCTTCATCTGAAGGCTGCCAGTGGAAAACTAAATTCCACGAAGCTAGGATGAGTGTCTTAAAGTGCTTGCCCACAGTGACACACTATTCCAACAAGGCCACACCTCCAAATAGACAGACACAACATCTCTCATATCATTATAATTTTCTATCATCTTGAAATTTTGAAAAGCAAAATGAAAAGGATCATTTTGCTTTTGACTGTTTCTTGTATTAGTTATTCTTTCTTTCTGTAATGAAGACTACACTGAACATAGTAATATTACTTGATAATGACTGGTCCACCATACTCCTCAGGAAAGCAGTAGAATTATTCGAACAGGAAATTTACGTTCTTCAATGTACATAGAATCGATGACAGAAGTAAATGTCAACATTTTTTCTTTTTAGTATGACTACACAGTAATATGACAATGATAAAAAGCAAGTCTATTATTCTTAAACATCTAAAACTTAGGTTTTCCAAAGAATTGAAAGCTCTTGTGCCCACAATATAATGAATACAGGGCATATTGTTCTGATCTATCTGTAATTGTTTATGCTTTTAATCTTAAGACAGGTGAGACAGAAGCAGGAGGATAAGAGCTAGTTCAATGACAGTCTGCATCACTTACTAGATTACCCCAGACTACGGAATGAGAGACTGTCCAACAATACCAAACAGGAATGGGGTAAGATACATGTTATGCAATTTTTTAGAATGTTAATTTTCTTTATGAATTTTTGTATGCATATGTTCATATCTATTATAAGTTTCTACCTTCACATTGCTTTAATTTTATTCAGACATAGAGCACTGGAATGTGTGAGGATAATTTTATTTTTCTGATCAATTATAAGTATGTTCAGATAAAAAAATTAAGGAAATTATAGTCCAGTATCCCTCATGAGTTACATTACAAAAATTCCCAATGAAGTAGTTGCAAACTGAATACAAGAGATATAAAAAAAATAATATTCCATGAATAACTGAATAAACTGTTTTTTTTTTTTTTAGAAGATCATAATCCATATACAGGCTGCATGTTTTGGGACAGCCCCCACTCCAGATGTTTGAGACCTACATGAAAACCAAGCTGCACATTTACAACATATGTGCAGGGAGGCCTAGGTCCAGCCCATGGAGGTAGATCTGTGTAGACTAGGTATGCTCCACGGTTGGTGATTCAGTCTCTGAGAGCTCCAAGGGTTCAGGTTGGTTTACTCTGTTGATCTTCCTGTGCAGTTCCTATCTCCTTAGGGCCGCAATCCTTCCACCTATTCTTCTTTAAGAGTCCTCAGGTCCATCCACTGTTTGGCTCTGGATGTCTCTATCTGTCTGAGTCAGCTGTGGTTAGAGCCTCCTCAGAGGACAGCTTGCCTGTCTGTTCTCAGGCTGGAGGTTTAGATCCTGGGAGCTCTGGTTGAATCTTTTGATACTCGTTCTAAAAAGGACAAAAGCACCCTCACTTTGGTCTTCCTCCTTCTTCTTGATTTTCATGAGGTTTCTGCGTTGCTTTCTTAGGTATTGTGTGTTTTGGGGCTAATATCCGCTTATTCAGTGAGTGCATACCATGTGTGTTCTTTTGTGATTGGTCATCTCGCTTAGGATGATATTTTCTAGCTCCATTTTTGTTGGGTTTTCACTTGATTTCACTATTTCAATATTATTTGCTTTGTAAAAAGAGCTTATTGTGGTTCTGAATTTTTTTAAACATAAATCAAAAAGTATTGCTTGTTTAAAGGCTCTATAGAATTCTTGTATAGTATATCTGACCCTTGGTAAAAAAAAAAAAAAAAAAAAAAGATCCTGGTGGTAGCCTCTATAATATTGTGTAACACTTGTGTTCTGCATACCTGAAAAACCCAGCACCCTGTGAATGACTTTACACTCTGCTGTCAGCTTGGAAAATGGCAGGTCCCCCCGGGAAACCAGAGGTCTAGTGGTCTCCTAGGTCTGGGTGAGTAACCAAAAATACTGCAGTTCTTTGAAAGCAAGATACCTAGGAAGTATTTTTTCCCCTAGAAGGAGCCTCTTTAAAATGAGTCTATAATTTCCATCCTGCTGCCTGTAATGAGATGAGTCTTGATAGTTTCATGAAAGGCAACTTTCCTATTATTCAGTGCCAAGTGCTTGGCTTCTTTTTCACAGATTTAACTTATTTAAACAACCCCAATCACTTTCTTCCTAACATTCAACTTATTGCAGGGTTTCCCATGCCCTTCTGCTCTGAATTTTGGTCTCTGCAATTTTGCTGCAACCCTAAATAAAGGCAGTCAGCAATGACCACAAAAAAAAAAAAAAGGAAATAACTCATCGAAAGTAAGACTCCAAGGAGACATGATTTGTCAGTTTATTTCTGTATTGCTTCTATACTGGCAAACAACTCACAACCAAATGTCATGGAATTGAAATTCTGAAATAGCCACTAATATTTTCATTGTCCATGTTCTTGATCAGTCTTGCCATTCTACTTATACAGGGTCTTGTTGTTCCTACAAAAAATGGTTTATTATGAATGCTAATGTGCTTTCTTGTTGTCTATTTCTGGTTTCTTCTCATACCAGTTCCAACAAGAGATAGCGATCAAGTTATCATGGGTAAAATACATTCCTAACAATTCCTTATTAGGTGAATATTGCTTGTTTTATTCATCTTCATATGGTAAAACAGTACATTCTCTAGGACTCTGAACATGTTTTGAAAAAAAAGATAATAAAGACAATTTTGAAAGTGAGTGGAATTATAATACTGTGATGAGTCTTATCTACCAGGACCTCTTAGTGAATCATGTGGAGACTGTATCGATGCAAAAACAAGAGAGTTTATTGTTTTAGCATGCTTAGGTCTTCCAGCATTCAAAAGGAGAGGTGACCCTGGGTAGCTCTTTGGGGTGGGGGGTATACAGTTCCCAGAGGCAGAATAGAGAAAACAGCAACTAGGTACAATTGATTGGCAGAACAGTGTGACTTTTGAATGATTGGTCCTTAGGGAATGAGGTGACAAGAAACCCTGAGGAATGTGTTATGTTTTTTTTTCTCCCCTGTGGTCTTCCTGAGGAATGTAATTCAGCCTTTCCCCTTCTGGAGGGAAGGGTGCCTACCTTTCTATGTTCTATGAACTCTCTCTTCCAGGAAGGGAGGGGGTGAAAATTTCCAAAGACTCTGAGCTTACCTCTTCAGAATGAGTATTGTTGTTGACCTGTGTTTTCAAAAAAATTACCTAAATTTAAAATAAATCAGAATTAATGATGGTATGTGAAAATATCCTAAAATATTGGCTGGAAAGCTGGAGCATTGGTGTTTCCTTCTTTGTTTCCTTTAAAAGAAATATGTAGACATCTATTGTTTTTATGACATGAATATTTTTTTTCTTATACTTCTATTTTAATTTTTAAAGTTACATACATTATAATAAACATGTTTTAAATATGTGGAGCACAATACTTTATTTGCTTTTTATTTAAAACACATACTGATACAATTGCTTAATTATCTTTTACATTTTATACTATTCAAAATTCATATATGTATTGATTTTTTGACACAGGGTTTCTCTATCTTGGAATTTGCTCTGTACAGTAGGCTATCCTTAAACTCCCAAATCCTGGGATTAAAGAAGACAGCCACCACTGCGGGGTTTAATTTTTCTAGAATCTTATTCTCTAAACATTGACCAGTTGTGGAGGCTCAGTGTTAGTTCACACTACAAAAAATATTCAGTTCTCAGAAACAGAATTGGAAATATGCTGATCTCTATGGGGGGGCATTTTAATTCTATACTCATTTTAATAGAATAATAGTATGGAGCTTCACCTAGGACTTAATTTTCTTGCTCTGTTTATTACTAATTACATGATCTAGGCAACGTGTCAAATTTATATTTTTATGCACTAATTTCCATATTTGTAAATATAGATACCAGTCATCATGAATGATATGGAGTGTATAACGTAGCTTATAAAGTGAATTATATTTAGTCACTCTGTCCTACTTTTTCTTTCTGTTGCTATGATAGATCAAATATCTTGAATAAAGGCAATTTAAATGAGTTTATTTTGACTAGAAGTTCAAAACAAAAACAAAAACAAAAACAAAACAAAAACAAAAACCAGTCTGTCAGGGTAAAGATGTAAAGGTACCAGTATCTATAGTTTATTAAGTAACGAACACCTCCATGTTGCTGGCTCAATACCCTTAACTTAACACAATGTAAATTTCTATTTAATGAATGAAGCAATTATGTCATTTTCACTTCCCATATATAGCTTCTAATATGACTGAAATTGTGGCAAAAACAATCCAGGCATGTGAGGACTCATTTTAAGATGAAAACTGGAGAATTTTCCAATGTTTTAGACACCCAATGACTCTAAAATTTTTTACCTTAAGACTAAGATGTAATAGGAGGTTAACTACTTCCATGTGATAGCATTGTGCCAGGAGATATAATTTAGTTTCTGGCAAAGAAAGATGAGCTAATATTGGATAAATCTTGCAATCACATACATTTGAAATCTATTAAATTTGAAATTGCCAGCTACGTACTGTAAGCAGTATGAAACTCATAGGGCTCAGTGAAGTCAAAATCTTACATTCAAAGTATTAATTGTGTTATTGTGCCTTTCCCTTTGGGTTTTGTGACCCCAAATCTTGACATAATTTGGGTCAAGAAATAATTTAGGTAAAGTTTTATTTTGACTAAAGTTCTTCTAAAGTTAAGTCTATGTTCATATGGCTTCATTACTCTTAGTCCTGAGTGAGTCAAGGCAAAATCTTCATGGTTGATAACACACAGGAAAGTTTCTAGTTCCATAAGAAGTTAAAGAGATACAGAGTAAAAAAGGTAAAAAAAGAAAGGTAGAAAAGTTAAGTATACTTCTCAAATTTTGTGGCTGTTTTTTTATCACTTTTCTATAATCTGA